>JARYGA010057669.1:0-66628 GCA_030545235.1 Helianthus tuberosus
CAATCAAACGTCTTATCTTTCTGGGTGAGGAGCGTCAAAGGTTGAGCGATTTTTGAAAAATCCTCAATGAACCTTCGATAATAGCCAGCCAAACCCAAGAATTGCCGAATCTCGGTTGGCGTCTTTGGCGTTTCCCAATCCTTGATCGCCTCGATCTTGGTTGGATCCACGTGGATTCCATCTCCATTTACCACGTGCCCAAGGAATTGCACCTCTCGTAGCCAAAACTCGAACTTAGAGAATTTGGCATACAGCTGTTCCTTCTTCAGCAGCTCTAGAATGGCTCTAAGATGCTGCTCGTGTTCAGCCTTCGTCTTTGAATAAATCAAAATGTCATCGATGAATACAATCACGAACTTATCCAAATACGGCTTGCAAACTCTATTCATTAGATCCATGAATACCGCAGGTGCGTTTGTTAAACCAAATGGCATAACGAGGAACTCGTAGTGTCCATAACGAGTTCTGAAAGCTGTCTTCGGGATGCTCTCTTCTTGTATCCTTAACTGAGGGTATCCAGATCGAAGATCGATCTTTGAATAAAAGCTGGAACCTTGAAGTTGGTCGAACAGATCATCAATTCTTGGCAGAGGATACCTATTCTTGATCGTCAGCTTGTTCAGCTCCCGGTAGTCGATGCACATACGGAAACTACCGTCCTTCTTTTTGACAAACAGGACCGGAGCTCCCCAAGGCGAGAAGCTTGGTCGGATAAAACCCTTGTCTAACAACTCTTGAAGTTGTGTCGACAGTTCCTGCATCTCAGACGGAGCAAGTCTATAAGGTGCCTTAGCCACAGGCGCGGCGCCTGGAACTAAGTCAATGTGAAACTCTACTTGCCTCTGAGGTGGCAGTCCAGGTAAGTCTTCTGGGAAGACTTCTGGGTACTCCCTCACGACAGGGATGTCTTCGATCTTTGGCTCAGCAGCCCTTTTATCCACAATGTGTGCCAGAAAAGCAACACATCCTTTCTGCAAACACTTCCTTGCTTTCAAGCAGCTGATAATCCTCCACGGCGTCTCACACTTCTCTCCGTGAACAACAATGGTCTCACCATCATTGGTTGGGATACGAACAACCTTCTCATGACAAACTATCTCTGCTTTGTTGCCTGATAACCAATCCATTCCTACCACTACATCGAAGCTTCCCAACTGGACTGGTAGTAGATCTAGAGCGAACTCACGCTCTCCTAATTCGATCACACAACCTCTAATAACTTCATTGGTTTCTACTAACTTCCCATTGGCCAATTCGATCAAGTAGGGAATATCTAACTTATTAGCGGCTAAACCAAGCATATTCTTAAACTCTAACGATACGAAGCTATAATCGGCACCAGTATCAAACAAAACGGATGCATAGCGTTGATTTACAGGGAACGTACCAGTAACGACACTGGGGTCCTGGCGTGCTTCCCTTGCTTCGAGTTGAAACACTCTTCCACGGGCTTGGTTTAAGTCTGGGCAGTTCTTCTTAAAATGCCCGATATCACCGCAGTTAAAACACCCAAGTCTCTGCCCGTTTCCACCAGCTTGTTCATTCCTCTGATTACGATTCACAGCGCCCGCTTGGTTAGCATTGTTGCCTCGATTCTCGTTACCTCCATAGTTTCCTTGTGGGCGATTTCCATTCCCACCCCGGTTGTAATTTCTGTTTCCGAATCCTCCCTGGCCTCCCTGACCAGCAGTGGCCCAACAAGTGTCCTTCGAGTGGCCACGTTTCCCACATGCCTCGCATACTTTTGGTCCGCACTGACCAGAATGATGGCGTTGGCAGGTGTTGCATTTGGGCTGGGTGCCCATATACCCTTTTCCTTTCCTTCCACCACCAGCTGTAACCTGAGCTGGCGCATTCGATCCTCCTTTCTTAACCGCCACACTGGTGCCCTGCTTGAAGTTCGAGAACTTCCGTTTGTTACCTCCTGATGACTCGACGTGAGTCTCTGCCTTCTTCGTCTTGATCTCATCAAACTTGTTCAAACGAATAGCCTCCTCAGTGAGAGCTACGCTCAAATCAATCGCCTCAGTAATCGTTGCAGGCTTGGATGAGGTTACCATGCTTATGATTTGAGGAGCTAATCCCCAAATGAAGCGTTCAATTCTCTTGAACTCAGGAGTGACCATGTAAGGTACCACATGCGATAAGTCATGGAACCGTTGAACGTATTCTGCTATCTTTGGACCGTCCATTTTCAAGTGCCAGAACTCGGTCTCCAATCACTGGGTTTCTGCGCGGGAACAGTACTTTTTGCGCATGAGTTCCTTCAGTTCGGTCCAGGTCAGCGCGTAGGCAGCAGCTTCGCCAAGTGTCTGTACTTGTAGATTCCACCAGGATAGGGCTCCATCTAGAAACAGCCCTGAGATATAGGTGACTTGCTGATCCAGCGTGCACTTGCTCATGCGTAGAACAGATTCGGTTTTCTCAGCCCAACGAACAAAGGCGACAACACCTCCTGTGCCATCAAAGTTTACGGGCTTGCAGTCTAAGAACTGCTTGTAGGTGCATCCTGCACATACGTTATAACATATGTTTGGCATTAGCATCATTGCTAAAGGTATCCAATTAGGTCATGGTATGTCTAAATGACTTAGTATTACCATGAGGTGGATTATTGTTGTTGCCAGTGCTGCCAGAGTCGCTTCCACTAGTCCCTCCTTGAGAGGCGACGTATTGTGCAATGGCAACAGCGATAATTTGCTGGAGTTCTGCCTCATTAGTAGGCATGTGTGTCTCACGTCTCGGCGGCATCTTCTAAAAGATGTTTCACGTAGGTTTGGTCATAATAAGTAGAGTGTACGTAAGTATACAACAATATCAACACATAACATCTCATGTTATTAATCACATAACATCTCATGTTATAAATAGACCACCCATATTGATAGCCTCTGCAATGGTTGAGGACTTCGAGGTAATAACCACACCCCTGATCTGGGGTGCACGTGTCCAAATGAATCGTTCAATCCTTTTGAACTCCGGTTTGACTAAGTAGGGGGGCGACCCTAGATAAGTCGTGCGATCGCTGGACAAGTTCAGGAATTTCTGGTTCGTCCATTTTCAAATTCCTGAACTCCACCTCAAGCTTCTAAATTCCAGTCCTAAAACAACATTTCTTCTCAATCGTTTCCTTGAGCTCATCCCAGCTCAGTGCATAAGCAGCGTCTGTGCCAAGGGTCTGAACCTGGAGGTTCCATTAAGAGAGTGTGCCATCTAGAAATATCCCCGAGATATAGGTAACACTCTGTTGGGGCGAACAGTTACTCATTCTTAGAATGGAGTCGGTCTTTTCGGACCAACGAACAAATGCAACGACGCCTCCTGTTCCGTCAAAGTTCAAAGGCTTGCAGTTCAGGAACTGTTTATAGGTGCAGCCAGTTGGAGGGTTATTTCCAGTAATGCCATCGTTGTACTTAGAGCGGAGGGCTTCATGTCGTGCATTTATCTGTGAGATGCGTTCTTGCAGCTCGGCTTCTGTCCTTGGCAATGTACTGGTGTTTGTGTCACGTCTGGGTGACATTCCCTTTTGTCGAAGTGGTGTGAAGCGGGTCAGACAACGTTTCAATTGTCTATGAGGTGTATATAGCAACATAAGCCATCATGTAATCACCCAATTTCACACGCAAATATACTCAATGTATGAGTGGGGAAATAAATTTCTGAGCCTTCACATAGGCTTGCCAATTTGGCTTGTTGCTTGTAATAGAATGAACTCGAGGCTACATCGCCTCGGCTTGGTCATTCGTGTTTTAGATATTTCCTGCTACATTGGTTTTCATTAGCTTGACCCGCAGAGTCCACCAGGATTCCTGTGCACTACAAATCGTTATTACGTGGGCCCCCGTAATAATAAATTGTCTTGCACAGTTACCCCAAATTTTCTCTCGTCCAAGCAGATGATCAATCAAGGAGCAACAGTAGGTGCATTGGCATGAACAGGGTCATGCTCCAATGCGGGGTCAGGAGCAGCGCCTGGCTCAGGGGCCACGGCCGGCTCCGGATCAAAAACTCCATCTCAAGGTCAGCTGGATTAACAAACACAGGGGGTTACAGGATCCTCCAAGGGCTGGTCTAAATGTATGAACTCAATGTCATGGTCTGGATCAAAACCAGGTGGAAAAACAGAATCGTCCTCATTATCGCGATCAAACTCAAAGCTGTGGGCGGGATCCGGTGCAGCTGATGATGCCATATCAGGGTCGGCGTCGTGTGAGTGGTGCTGCATTCCCTGTATGTGCGAAGACGCGGATGTCAGAAACTCAAATGAGTCTGGGATAGGGGAATGGACATGAGTTTCCCCTACAGGAGCGTCCGCATGCAGTAGTCTAATACCAGCAGCAATAGGGCCCTGCCCTCAAATGGGTCCTCCTCCAGTAGATCGTTATCGTCGTCAGAGGCCACGTCGGGAGGGGGGCATATTATCAATAGGATAAGCGGCAAGGGGCACAGGAGCAGGGATCATCGCGAGTGGCAAATTCCCAACAAGATGGCCATCAGTAGGCTCTGCTACGACTTCAGGCAGCGCAAAAGGGCTGAAAGTAGTCGTTGTCTGTGCCGGTAGTATCGGAAATGTACACCTCGTGCTTCGATGAAACTATGTCGTCTGATACAATGGCCATGGGATTCGTAGTGTCCATCTTTCTAGTACATGATGAAAGCATGACGTTTGTAACACAAACTCATATACGTATAATAATCAATCATATAATCATATAACCACATAAGTCACCCAGTAAGCATTCAAATCATTCTCCTAGTCCCACTAGCCAATTTCTCCCAGTCTCTAAGACTGCTCTATCATCTACCTCGACCTCTCAGATCGAGCCTCGGTCTCCAATACCGAGCCTCAGCTTCCAAGACTGAGCCTATTCTTCCTAGTCCAGCTAGCCAACTTCCTCGATCTCCAATACCGAGCCTCAGCTTCCAAGACTGAGCCTACTCTTCCTAGTCTCACTAGCCATCTACCTCGATCTCTCAGACCGAGCCTCGGCCTCTCAGACCGAGCCTCAGCCCTTCTAAGCTGAGCCTATAAATAATAAATGTGCTCAACATTTGTTTGTAAAAAGTTTTGGATCTGGACTTAAGTGGTATGCAGAAAAATGTTTTCGTGAGAGCCCTAGTGATCATAGTCTAGACTCGAGAAAGAATCCTAGTTCGCTATGATCAGAGCTCTGATACCAAGCTGTCACACCCTGGCTTTGCGGAAGCTTGGTTAATTTGGTGTGACTTCTTAATACCATAGCTTAACCATAACAAAGCTATATGAGTTAAAATCATGCAAGATCATCCGTTGATTTAAGTTTTAAAACCAGAGTACATACCATTGTTTTAGAGACTTACAACATCATAATATAAAACATTGTCTTTAACAACATAACCATTAACATGAAGTAAACGCAGTTTAAGATTTGTGACTTGTCCAGGAAAGAGTCACATTTCCTAAACTGGGATGACCTTGGAACCCTTTTTGCAGCGGGAAAACATAACATACCGTGCCAGATCTTTAATTTCCTGAAATACATGTAAGTTGAA
Source organism: Helianthus tuberosus (assembly GCA_030545235.1). NCBI lineage: Eukaryota > Viridiplantae > Streptophyta > Magnoliopsida > Asterales > Asteraceae > Helianthus > Helianthus tuberosus. The sequence continues at coordinate 5,533 of JARYGA010057669.1, forward strand.
AAATCAACAATAATGTTGAGCGAGTTCATGTGTAAGTGAGTATGTAAAACACTTGTAAGTATAAAAGTTCCCTGGTATGTAGCAGTGTAAGGAAAAGAGATCACCAATGATTTGCAAGGCCATTAGCATGTGTGAAATGCAAGTAGGAAGACTCAACCTAGCAGATTTTTGCGTCGGGTACAAAGTCACTCAAGGTCCGTTCTGTTGGTCCTCTTAGAGGTCCGTTCTGTTGGGCCTAGAGTTGGGCTCGCTACACCCAGATAGATCTACCGCTTACGTCCCTCGGTGTTTCTGCCTACCCATTCACATGATCTAAGTAGTAAACCTCCTTACGTTAACCATACCATGTATAAAGTACTTGTAAACAAAGTAACATGTATTTCACCCCCGCAGTTAAGAAATCTGAAAACAGTTAGAGAAAAGGGGGACATGAACTCACAGTCGGTGCGTCTCTACCAAGTACTCCAAATCAGAAAGCTGTGCGACGACCTACAAGTGCTAATTCTATTAGACGGACGGCCGTGCCTTAGCTTTATAGTTTAAGTCTTTGGGAAATAGTTAGACAACTATTTCGTGTTTACGTTCTGTATATACTTGGTAGTTAATCTCCTTCCCAAGGATGGGGGATTCAATACATATGCGTTCAAATTAAACCATTAAGTCTCACTTAATATATATATATTTCCAATCCCAAAATATAAGTATTTTTCTCAAAAATATTATATTTTCATTTCACATAGTTTTTCTCCAATAATACGTTGTTAAAATACGCGTTCATAAATATTTCCGTAAGTGCGTAAGTTACGTTTTAACAATCGAGTGGTAATATAATTACCGGTGTAACTTATATATATTTATAGTGAAAGCGTTCGTATTATTTTGGATTCGTTAACGTTCGTAAATATTATTTTTACTCTAAAAATAATATTTATGTATTTCACAAAATAATCATAAACAGTGTGTGAAAAATATATATATTTATCACGTTAAATTTTATGAAAATCCCACCTCCGAATATTTAGTAAATAATGTCATGGCGAAATTTATGTTTCGAAAACATGTCAAAAATGATTCTAACACTTGTAGTGTAAATAGGTCTAAGTGTTAGGTTTTTAGAAAAATTTCGCCAGAGTTTCCTCTGTAACTGGAGGTGGCCACGCTTTCAAGCGTATCATTTTCTTTAACAAATCAACTCAAAAATTTTCTTTATTTGATCAGAACAACTTTTATCGCAACAACAAATCAACATATGTGTAAATTGCCAAAAATTACATGAACTTGCAGTTTTCCCAAAACTGTGGTATAAATCCCCTTAAATTTAGTAGATCTTCATATAATATAATTTGATCTTGTAAAAACCTCGTTTTTAGAGAAAATCCATCTTTACAACCTCCCGTCATCTTTTACAAAAACGGTTATTTTGTCAGATCTTTTCATTTCACAAGTGTTTACACACTTGTGGTTTATAAAAATCATGCTTGTTATTGTAAGATCCATCTCTTTAAAATACATGATTTCTTTGATACGTGGTTCTTTGAAAATACCACTTGCAGATGCGTAGATCCGCTAGTTTTAAACACCATTGTACAAGTTAAAACACTTTTACACAAGTAAAACATTTTTACACAAGTTCATGTTTCATGTGTGGTAGAGTTTCACCTTTTAACCCTTATTACTTCTAAAATAGCTTTGTGTCATGATTCAAGAACATGACTACACCGGGTTAAACGATGATTCGAGCTACCACAACATAGATCGGGTCTAGATAATCACCACTTTCAATTACTACATCATTTACACAACTTATGTGCTATTAACCACCATTTTTAGTGTTTTTAGTAAACTTTAAAGCATCAACTTGCATGTTAACGAGTTTTAACCGATACAAATCCTTTTAACCACTTTAGATTAGTTCAAGAAGGTGTTTTAAACATTATACCTCTAGCTCGAGGCTAGGGAAGAATCTATGCGCAAAAGAGGTGGATAAAAGCTAAGTAGAGGGGTCCTTCGCGTTCCGTTTGCTCCAAGCTTCCTAATACGAGACCCTTAACACTTGTAGATGCTTGAAATATGAAGATCAGGATCGAAAATATGATGGATGGAATAGGGGATGCTTGGCCGTAAGCTTTGAGAGAGAAAGAGAGAGTTTGAAGTTGATTTGTGAAATGGAATGATTATGATGTGTAATGGTGTGAACTTATAGATAATTAGCTTGTGTATTATCCAAGGGTTCTTGTGCTACTTAGATATTAGGCAAGAGGATCTAAACAAATCAACAAGGACAAGTGTGTCCCCTCTTAGTTTGGGGCCGGTTAGCAAGGGGGGGGGGGGTCTAGTTCGAAACCAAGTAGTAGTTAGGTGTTAGTTATGTTAAACCAAGTTAGTTAAGAGTTTAACTTGGTTAGTTATGTTTAGTGTGTTACAATGGGTGTTAGGGTACACGGGGACCCTAACTGGCTCAGAAAAAGATAAATAGTGAAAATAGTAATATTTTCATGTTCCGGGTATAGTCCGGTTGTTTGGTTGGATAGTAATCCGTTAAAGTGTTTAACAAAGCTTTACAGTGTCGTTATTACTCTTTTTAGTGACACAGCTTATTCCTGACACTTTGGAAAGTGTCTAGTAATATTTTTCTCATGTTTTGGCACTTTATTAGTTAGCTAAAAGCTGAATTATTGAGTAAAGTGCTGAGTTTTGTACTTAGAGTACGTTTTAGGCACATCCAGTCATTGTAACTTATTCCTAGAGACGCAGTTCCACAACCCTTGTATCCCTACACTCACTACTAGTGTAGCAAAACATCTCAGGCTCTTACAGGCCTTAGAGGCAGTGTCTGCCTGATGCTGGCTTTATCAGCATGTTCAATAGGTTATCCGCTATTGTGTGTCACACCCTGGCTTTGCGGAAGCGTGGTTAATGTTGGTGTGACTTCTTAATACCATAGCTTAACCATAACAAGCTATATGAATTTAAAAACCATGCAAGTCATCCATTAAGTTTTGAAAATCAACCACATTACCATTGTTTTAACATACATCCATAACCTTGTTCAGTAGACATTACAACTTATAACATAACATAAACGTGGGTTAAGGACTGTGTCTTGTCCAGGAAAGAGACACATCCCCTAAACCCTGATGACTCCATGACAAGTGCAGCGGAAAACGTTCCATACCGTGCCAGATCCGTTTTAATTTCCTGAAATACATGTGAGTTGAAAAATCAACAATAATGTTGAGCGAGTTCATGTGTAAGTGAGTATGTAAAACACTTGTGAGTATAAAAATAGTTGTGGTATGTAGCAGTGTAAGAGGACTTGTGATCACCAATGGTTTGCAAGGCCACTGACATATGTGAAGTGCAAATAGGGAGACTCAAACCTAGCAGATTTCGCCACGGCATTTGTATGTGGACAAAGTCACCCCACGGTCCGTTTCTAGTTTGGCCGGGGGCTGGGCTCGCTACACCCAGATAGATCTACCGCTCCTGTCCCTCGGTCCCTCCATGAGGACTAATGGCCCCATGTTGTTCCTATCCACTCACATGATCGTATAACACCTCCTTACGTTAAACATACCGTTGTAAAGTACTCGTAAATCATAGTAACATGTATTTCACCCCCGCAGTTAAGTAAACTGAAAACAGTTAGAGAAAAGGGGGACATGAACTCACAGTGAATGCGCGTCTCTACCAAGTGTCTCCAATACAGTAAGCTGTGCAATGACCTACAAGTGCTAATTCTATTAGACGGACGGCCGTGCCTTAGCTTTACAGTTTATGTCATTGGGAAATAGTTAGACAACTATTTCGTGTTTATGTTTCGTATACACTTGGTAGTTATTCTTCTTCCCAAGGATGGGGGATACAATACATGTGCGTAAGTTACGTTTTATCAATCTTGTGGTAATGTAATTACCGGTGTAACTTATATGTTTGTGGAAGCGTTCGTAAAGTTTTGGAATCATTAATGCTTGTAAATATTATTTTTACTCTTAAAATAATATTTATGTATTTTCACAAAATAATCATAAACAGTGTTGTGACAAATATATTTATCACGTTAATCTTTGTGAAAACCCCACCTCCGAATATTTAGTAAAATATAGTGCCGGCGAAATTTATGTTTTGAAAATATGTCCAAAAATAGTTCTAACACTTGTTGTGTAAATAATTCTAAGTGTTAGGTTTTTGGAAAATTTCGCCAGAGTTTCCTCTGTAACTGGAGGTGGCCACGCTTTCAAGCGTATCATTTTCTTTTAACAAATCAATTCAACAACTTCTTTATTCAATCAAACAATTTCCGACACATCAAACTAGTCGGCAAGTATGTAAATCGCATAATCGCATGAACTTGTAGTTTTTCCGAATCTATAGTGTAAATCCCCTTTATATATGTAGATCTTTATATAAAGTAACTTTGATCTCGTAAAAACCTTGCGACTAGAGAAATCCGTCTTTACAACTTCTAGTCATTTTTCCCAAAAATAGTTATTTGTCGGATCTTTTCATTTCACAAGTGTCTACACACTTGTGGTTTATAAAATCATGTTTGTTAGTGTAAGATCCTTTCTTTAAAATACATGGTTTCTTAAATGTGTGGTTCTTCAAAAATACCACTTGCAGATACGTAGATCTGCTAGTTTTAAACTCCATTGTACAAGTTAAATTACTTTTACACAAGTAAAATATTTCTACACAAGTTCATGCATCTTGTGTGGTAGAGTTTCGCCTTTTAACCCTTGCGGTAACCAAAAACGAGCTTATGTGAAGATACATGATCTTACAAAGTCGGGTTAAACGGAGATCCGAGCTACCACATCATAGATCGGGTCTAGATAAACACAAATTCCAATTACTACAACTTTTACACAAGTTGTAAGCTATTAACCACCACTTTTATAGTTTTTACTAGACTTTTGATCATCATCTTTCATTTTAACGAGATTCAACCGACAATATTCCTTTTAACCACTTTAGATATGTTCAAGAACAAGTTTTAAACATTATACCTCTAGCTCAAGGCTAGGGAAGATCTTTGATGAAAAACGCGTGGATAAAAGCTAACGGTAGAGGTCCTTCGCGTTCCGAGTGCACCAAGACTCCTAGTATGCGACTTGTGAAGCTTGTATGATGATGGAATGTAGTGATCAAGGGCCGAAGGTGGGTGTATGGGTGGTGGGGTGTTCGGCCGAGAGGTAGAGAGAGCAAGGGAGAGAGTGAAGTGTGGTGTTGATTAGTGATAATGCCCTTGGTGTTTAAGTGTGTATTTATAGAAAAATTAGATGTGTATTACTCAATGGGTAATATGTCTAGGAGATATTAGACAATCTAGATTAAGATAATCTTGGTTGTACAAGTCTTGTCCCCTCCTAGTTACAAAGGGACCGAATCGGCCATGGGGGGGGGTCCCTTGGTTCGATTTTAAGTAGATGTTAGGAGGTTTAGTTTAGTTAAATAGGTTAACTAAGTATCTAACTTAGTTAGTGGTACGTTATGCGTTATGACGGGTGTTAGGGTAATCAGAGACCCTAACTGGCTCAGAAAAATATAAATAGTGAAAATACTAATATTTTCATGTTCCGGGTAAAGTCCGGGTGTCCGGTTGGATAGCAATCCGTTAAAGCGTTACCAAAGCTTTAAAGTGTCGTTATTGTTATTTTTAGTGACGCAATTTGGTTTCCCGACACTTTAGAAAGTGTCTAGTGTTATTTTCTCATGTTCTGGCACTTTACTAGTCAGCTAGAAGCTGGATTAATTATTAAAGTGCTGTGTTTGGTACTTAAAGTATGTTTTAGGCACATCCGAAACAGTGTATCTTATCCCTAGAGACGCGGTACCACAACCCTTATATCCCTACACTCACTACCAGTGTAGCCAAAATATTTGAGGCTCTTAACAGGCCTTAGAGGCAGTGTCTGCCTGATGCTGGTCATATCAGCATGTTCGCCGTGTATCCGTTTAGTGCTACTGTGCTTTTTGTGCATCATGTTTGTCACTAGGGTCCAGTATGTAAATAATGTAGTGACAGCAAATAAAGTATGATGCAAGTAAGTGCATGTATCAGTATGCAGGTAGCAGTTTATCAGCTAGTTTCAACAAGCACAGTAATTAAGCAGTAATTAATCATTAATTAAGTTGTACGGATACCTGGTTTAGTGCGGGTTGTCACATTCTCCCCCCGTTAAATAAATTTCTTCCCGAAATTTAAGTTCTGCTTGTAGATGCAGAGTTCTTAGGAAATAGGTGGGGGTATTTCTCTTTCATCTGGTCCTCACGTTCCTAGGTAAATTCAGGACCATGTCTGGCATTCCAACGTACTTTGACGAGTTTGACACTGCTCCGGCGGGTCTTGTTAACTTTCCAATCCGTGACCTCAACAGGTTCTTCAACGAAGTGGAGCGTGTCGTCAATATGAATCTCGTCGATAGGAATGGCAACGTCAACTTGAGTTGGACTTTTCTTTAAATTGGATACATGAAATGTATCGTGAACACCATTCAGTTCAGCAGGTAGTTCCAACTTGTATGCTACTGTCCCAATTCTTTCCAGAATTCTGAAAGGACCAATGTAGCGCGGATTTAACTTCCCACGCTTTCCAAAGCGTGCCACCCCTTTCCAGGGTGATACCTTCAGTAAAACCATTTCTCCAACTTGAAAATCCGCATGTTTTCGGTTTGGATCCGCATAGGCCTTTTGTCTGTGGCGAGCTGCTTCGATGCGTTTAAGTATTTGCGCAATCTTGTCTGTCGTCTCTTGGACGATTTCGGGACCAGCGAGCTGCCTATCACCTGCGTCAGACCAACATAGTGGTGATCGGCACTTGCGTCCGTATAGGGCCTCAAATGGCGCGACACCAATACTGGTGTGGTAGCTGTTGTTGTACGAAAATTCGACCAAAGGTAAGTGTTTATCCCAGCTACCGCCTAAATCTATAACACATGCCCTCAGCATGTCTTCCAAAGTTTGTATCGTTCGCTCGCTCTGGCCGTCAGTTTGCGGATGGAACGCAGTGCTCAGATTCAATTGTGAGCCAAAAGATTCTTGGAAGGATTGTCATATTCTTGACACAAACCTTCCGTCTCTATCAGAGATGATCGAGAGAGGTACTCCATGACGTGCTACGATCTCTCTCAAGTAAATTTCCGCAAGTTTACTAGTACTGTCTTTCTCCTTGATTGGCAGAAAGTGTGCGGACTTTGTTAGACGGTCAACAATCACCCAAATCATATCATGGCCTCTTGGCGTTCTTGGCAGTTTTGTAACAAAATCCATTGAGATTTGTTCCCATTTCCACTTGGGAATCTCAGGTTTTTGCAGAAGTCCCGAAGGCTTCTGGTATTCCGCCTTGACCTTAGCGCACGTTAAACATTTGCTCACGTAAACAGCAACGTCGCCTTTCATCCTAGGCCACCAATAGTAATCTTTGAGATCCTGGTACATCTTATCCGATCCAGGGTGGATAGAGTACCGTGACTTGTGCGCTTCGTTGAAAATAACTTCCCTTAATCCACCAAACAGGGGAACCCAAATCCTTTTCTCAAAACATAACGTTCCTTCCTCGTTTGGTACCAAAAGCTTCTCCATTCCACGGAGATATTCTTCCTCAAGGTTTCCCTCCTTGAGAGCTTCCTTTTGTGCGGTACGAATGTGCAAGGAAAGATCGGTTCGTATAATCATTTCCAAAGCTCTAACCCTTATGGGCTTGATTCTTTCCTTATGACTTAGGGCATCGGCGACTACATTCGCCTTCCCTGGATGATATTTTATCTCGCAGTCGTAGTCGTTTAACAATTCAACCCATCGTCTTTGCCTCATATTCAACTCCTTCTGGTTGAATATATGCTGTAGGCTTTTGTGATCTGTGAAGATTGTGCACTTCGTACCATACAGGTAGTGTCTCCAGATCTTTAAAGCAAAAATCACTGCGCCAAGCTCTAAATCGTGTGTGGTATAATTCTTTTCGTGCACTTTCAGTTGGCGTGATGCATAAGCAATGACCTTTTGGCGTTGCATCAACACACAACCCAATCCTTGACGCGATGCGTCGCAGTATACCACAAAGTCATCAGTACCTTCTGGTAGAGCTAAGATTGGCGCGTTACAAAGCTTACCCTTTAATATCTGAAACGCTTCATCCTGTTTGATTCCCCAATCAAACGTCTTGTCCTTCTGCGTGAGGAGCGTCAAAGGTTGAGCGATTTTCGAGAAATCCTCGATGAACCTTCGATAGTAGCCAGCCAAACCCAAGAATTGCCGAATCTCGGTTGGCGTCCTTGGCGTTTCCCAATCCTTGATCGCCTCGATCTTTGTAGGATCAACATGAATTCCATCCCCATTAACCACATGTCCAAGAAACTGGACTTCGCGTAGCCAAAACTCGCACTTGGAGAATTTGGCGTACAGCTGTTCCTTCCTTAGCAGCTCCAATATGGTTCCAAGATGCTGCTCGTGTTCAGCCTTCGTCTTTGAGTAAATCAGGATGTCGTCGATGAATACAATCACGAACTTGTCTAAGTATGGCTTGCAAACCCTATTCATCAAGTCCATAAAGACTGCAGGTGCGTTTGTCAAACCAAATGGCATAACGAGGAACTCGTAGTGTCCATAACGAGTTCGGAAGGCTGTTTTCGGGATACTTTCCTCCTGTATCCTTAGTTGATGGTATCCAGATCGAAGATCGATCTTAGAGTAACAGCTTGAACCTTGAAGTTGATCGAACAGATCGTCGATTCTAGGCAGAGGATACCTGTTCTTGATCGTCAGCTTGTTCAATTCTCTGTAGTCAATACACATGCGGAAACTTCCGTCCTTCTTCTTGACAAACAAGACCGGAGCTCCCCGAGGCGAGAAGCTTGGTCGGATAAAACCCTTGTCTAACAACTCTTGAAGTTGTGTCGACAATTCCTGCATTTCAGACGGAGCAAGTCTGTACGGTGCCTTAGCCACAGGCGCGGCGCCTGGAACTAAGTCAATGTGAAACTCCACTTGCCTCTGAGGTGGCAGTCCGGGTAAGTCTTCTGGGAAGACTTCTGGATACTCCCTTACGACAGGGATGTCCTCGATTGTTGGCTCAGCAGCCTTCTTGTCTACGATGTGTGCCAGAAAAGCAACACATCCTTTCTGTAAACACTTCCTTGCTTTCAAGCAGCTGATAAATCTTAGCGGTGTGTCACGCTTCTCTCCGTGAACCACAATTGTCTCACCATCATCAGTTGGGATACGAACAACTTTCTCGTGACATACTATCTCAGCCTTGTTTCCGGATAACCAATCCATTCCTACCACCACGTCGAAGCTTCCCAATTGGACTGGTAGTAGATCCAGAGTAAACTCGCGTTCTCCCAATTCTATCACACAACCTCTGATTACTTCGTCGGCTCCAACTAACTTTCCATTAGCTAATTCGATCGAGTAGGGAATGTCTAACTTATTAGCAGCTAACCCAAGCATATTCTTAAATTCTAACGATACGAAGCTATAATCGGCACCAGTATCAAATAAAATGGATGCATAGCGTTGATTGATAGGGAACGTACCCGTAACAACATTTGGATCTTGGCGTGCTTCCCTAGCTTCGAGTTGGAACACTCTACCACGGGCTTGATTCAGTGTTGGGCAATTCTTCTTAAAATGCCCGATTTCCCCGCAGTTGTAGCATCCGAGTCTCTGCCCGTTTCCATCCCCATTTCCAGCTGGGGTGTTGTTCTGGTTGGCATTGTTTCCTCGGTTTCTGTTTCCTCCAAAATTTCCTTGTAGGCGGTTTCCATTTCCACCACGGTTATCATTCCTATTTCCATATCCTCCCTGGCCTCCGCGACCTGCACTAGCCCAACATGATTCCTTTGAGTGGCCCGGTTTTCCACAAGATTCAAAAACTCTCATGTTACAATGGCCAGTATGGTGGCGTTGGCAGTTGTTGCATCTGGGCTGGGTGCCCTGGTACCCTTTTCCTCTCTTGGTACTGCCAGCTGATTTTCCTTTCTTTACTGCCATACTGACGCCTTGTTTGAAGTTTGAAAACTTCCTTTTGTTATCTCCTGAGGACTCAACGTGAGTCTCTGTCTTCTTTGCCTTGACTTCATCAAACTTGTTTAGACGAATCGCCTCCTCGGTGAGAGCCACGCTCAAATCGATGGCTTCAGTGATAGTCGCTGGTTTGGAGGAGGTTACCATGCTTATTATTTGGGGAGCCAAACCCCAAATGAAGCGCTCGATTCGCTTGTATTCTGGCGTAACCATGTAAGGAACCACTTGAGATAAGTCGTGAAACCTCTGGACGTATTCCGCAATCTTTGGCCCATCCATCTTTAGGTACCAAAATTCAGTCTCCAACCTTTGAATTTCTGCGCGTGAACAGTACTTTTTGCGCATTAGTTCTTTCAATTCGGCCCAAGTCAGGGCGTAGGCGGCAGCTTCGCCTAACGTCTGGACTTGCAAGTTCCACCAAGATAGGGCTCCGTCTAGAAACAGCCCTGAAATGTATGTGACTTGCTGATCCTCTGCACACTTGCTCATGCGTAAAACAGAATCGGTTTTCTCAGCCCAGCGGGTAAAGGCAACTGCACCTCCTGTGCCATCGAAGTTAACTGGTTTGCAGTCTAAGAACTGCTTGTAGGTGCATCCTGCACGTATGTTAAAACATGTGTTTGGCATTAGCATCACTGCTAAAATCTCCAACTAGTTCATGGTAGGTTCGAATGGCGTGGTATTACCGTGAGGTGGTTTTTTCTTGCCTTGGTTAACACTTCCGCTTGCCCCTGGCTGAGAAGTTGCATACTGTGCTATGGCAGCAGCAATAATTTGTTGTAGTTCTGCCTCGTTAGTGGGCATGTTTGGTTCGCGTCTTGGCGGCATCTTCTAAAAGATGGTTTAAGTTGGTTAGGCCATAGTAAGGCTCCGTTGTTATAATTCGTAAATCAGTTCGTAATATAGTGTACGTATATAACGGTAGTAATAGTATAATCACATAACATCTCATGTTATCACACATCACAAATATCAATCACACAACATCCCATGTCATAAAATATAAACAAGTAATCAAGCGAATCCAAATATGGTGAGAAAACTGCGATTGCCATATAAATGAGACCACATCGTAAGTGTATACATACAATCATCAATCCCTAGGGGCTACATCACCCCTGTCAAAAGCTACATCAGTATCAATACAACATCAAGTACATAACAAAAGTCAAGTCATAACGTAGTCTCCCCAAAATGCTGTGCAGTCAAAAAGCAATCACCGCCTTCTCACCTCGCCTACCCAAGTGGCACCGATGAGCTCTAAGCAGATGGTGGTGGAGGAGGGAAACGGGTATAAAACAAACGGCGCAACTGTAACCAGTCCGCCTCCATCGCCTGCTGTGTGCGAATAATGGAAGCAATCTGCTGCTCCAAAGTAGTAAGACGAGCAGCATAGTCAGGGGGTAAAGGTCGAAACGGCTGTAACGGAGAGGGTGCCCGGCCATGGCACTGACATGGCTGCAGCTGGGCTCTCTCCAACTCCTGTAGTCGCTGCTCATGCGACTCATGCTGGTATACAAACGACATCAAAACATCCTCAATGGTGTGTCCCACGTAGGACCGGTGGTATGGATCAGTGGGTGGCATAGGGGAAAATGGTGACCACAGCAGTGGCTCACGTGTGGGATCAAAGGGTGCCACACCAAAAGGAGCTGTAGTGGGTGGAACAAAAGGAATCTGAGGCATGAAAGGCATGGGCATCGGTACATGCCCATCAGGGTGAGCTGAAGAACCCTCTCCAGGCCCTGCTGGAGGTATAAACATAGGAACCTGAAACGAAAAGTCAACATGTGGTGCAACAGGAATCTGTGGAGGAAAAGGTGGAACATCCTCATCAGCCGGTATCCAACCGTGCTGTGCGGACTCATCCGGTGGATCCATATGTGCCGCGAACAGTGCATGTCCGGGCTCTAGGGGAACGGGATCAAATAAGGGAGCAACAACAGGGTGAACAGGTGCCAAGTGCTCGAAAGGGGGGTCAACTGGTACAGCAACAATGGGTAAAGGACCAATGGGATCAACAGGAACATCTATGTGGTGATCATCAGCAATGGGCTCAAAAGGTACATCAGCATGCACAGGGTCATGCTCTGGTAAAGGGTCAAGGGCAGCTGCCTGCTCAGGTGCAATGGCAGGCTCAAGATCATCAAACGCCATGTCAAAATCAAAATCGGGATCAATCGGATCAAAAGGGTCAATAGGATCTGCTGGATCCTCCATCAACTCGTCCATCGGGACAAACTCTAAATCACGGTCAGGATCAAATCCCGGGGGAAACACAGGATCTGAATCCCCCTCGTCGTCATGGTCAAAAGCAAATCCGGGTATAGGAGCAACAGAAAAAGCCTGGTCAGAATCGGACCCAGGGGAGAAGTGCTGCGCACTAAGAGCATGTGTGGGTACAGAAGCCACAGACTCAAAGGAGTCCGGGACTGGGGAATGTGCAGGTGACTCCGCAGCCGGAGCATCTGCGATCAGTAAGGGAGCAACAGCAGGTAGGGCCTCGCCCTGAGCATCCTCCAAAGGCTCCTCCTCAAACATATGGACGTCGTCCTCCTCGTCGTCGATGGGTAAAACAGGGTATGATGCAAGGGGTACTGGAGCAGGGATCACAACGAGTGGTAGATCCCCGGCTGGAAGATCAACTGGGAGCTCATCAACGCCGTCGGGTAAGGCGAATGGCTGAAAGTCATCATCATCCGTGCTGGTGAAGTCTGACGTATAAACCTCGTGCTCCGATGACTCAATGTCGTCTGAAACGATAGGCCTCGGGCCTGTGGTGCCTGAACCACCAGTGTCTGCAGAATCCATGTGTCTGTAACATATACACAAATATGCACAAGTAGTCAATCATAAATCAAGTAATCACATAAGTCATCAAGTAAGGCATCACATAATCCTCCTAGTCTTACTAGCCAATACCATCCAGTCTACAAGACTGCTCTATCCTTCACTTAAACCAAACCTCGATCCTCCAGATCGATCCTCAGCCCTCCAAGCTGAGCCTTTTCTTCCTAGCCTTGCTAGCCCACTACCTCGGTCACCTAGACCGAGCCTCGATCCTCCAGATCGATCCTATAACAAACCAACGTGCTCAACTACCTTAATCACCTCGATCCTCCAGACCGATCCTCAGCCCTCCAAGCTGAGCCTATAATAAATAAAATGTGCTCAACATTTGTAAAAAGTTTTGGATCTGGACTTAAGTGGTATGCAGAAAAATGTTTTCGTGAGAGCCCTAGTGATCATAGTCTAGACTCGAGAAAGAATCCTAGTTCGCTATGATCAGAGCTCTGATACCAAGCTGTCACACCCTGGCTTTGCGGAAGCGTGGTTAATGTTGGTGTGACTTCTTAATACCATAGCTTAACCATAACAAGCTATATGAATTTAAAAACCATGCAAGTCATCCATTAAGTTTTGAAAATCAAACACATTACCATTGTTTTAACATACATCCATAACCTTGTTCAGTAGACATTACAACTTATAACATAACATAAACGTGGGTTAAGGACTGTGTCTTGTCCAGGAAAGAGACACATCCCCTAAACCCTGATGACTCCATGACAAGTGCAGCGGAAAACGTTCCATACCGTGCCAGATCCGTTTTAATTTCCTGAAATACATGTGAGTTGAAAAATCAACAATAATGTTGAGCGAGTTCATGTGTAAGTGAGTATGTAAAACACTTGTGAGTATAAAAATAGTTGTGGTATGTAGCAGTGTAAGAGGACTTGTGATCACCAATGGTTTGCAAGGCCACTGACATATGTGAAGTGCAAATAGGGAGACTCAAACCTAGCAGATTTCGCCACGGCATTTGTATGTGGACAAAGTCACCCCACGGTCCGTTTCTAGTTTGGCCGGGGGCTGGGCTCGCTACACCCAGATAGATCTACCGCTCATGTCCCTCGGTCCCTCCATGAGGACTAATGGCCCCATGTTGTTCCTATCCACTCACATGATCGTATAACACCTCCTTACGTTAAACATACCGTTGTAAAGTACTCGTAAATCATAGTAACATGTATTTCACCCCCGCAGTTAAGTAAACTGAAAACAGTTAGAGAAAAGGGGGACATGAACTCACAGTGAATGCGCGTCTCTACCAAGTGTCTCCAATACAGTAAGCTGTGCAACGACCTACAAGTGCTAATTCTATTAGACGGACGGCCGTGCCTTAGCTTTACAGTTTATGTCATTGGGAAATAGTTAGACAACTATTTCGTGTTTATGTTCCGTATACACTTGGTAGTTATTCTTCTTCCCAAGGATGGGGGAAACAATACATGTGCGTAAGTTACGTTTTATCAATCTTGTGGTAATGTAATTACCGGTGTAACTTATATGTTTGTGGAAGCGTTCGTAAAGTTTTGGAATCATTAACGCTTGTAAATATTATTTTTACTCTTAAAATAATATTTATGTATTTTCACAAAATAATCATAAACAGTGTTGTGACAAATATATTTATCACGTTAATCTTTGTGAAAACCCCACCTCCGAATATTTAGTAAAATATAGTGCCGGCGAAATTTATGTTTTGAAAATATGTCCAAAAATAGTTCTAACACTTGTTGTGTAAATAATTCTAAGTGTTAGGTTTTTGGAAAATTTCGCCAGAGTTTCCTCTGTAACTGGAGGTGGCCACGCTTTCAAGCGTATCATTTTCTTTTAACAAATCAATTCAACAACTTCTTTATTCAATCAAACAATTTCCGACACATCAAACTAGTCGGCAAGTATGTAAATCGCATAATCGCATGAACTTGTAGTTTTTCCGAATCTATAGTGTAAATCCCCTTTATATATGTAGATCTTTATATAAAGTAACTTTGATCTCGTAAAAACCTTGTGACTAGAGAAATCCGTCTTTACAACTTCTAGTCATTTTTCCCAAAAATAGTTATTTGTCGGATCTTTTCATTTCACAAGTGTCTACACACTTGTGGTTTATAAAATCATGTTTGTTAGTGTAAGATCCTTTCTTTAAAATACATGGTTTCTTAAATGTGTGGTTCTTCAAAAATACCACTTGCAGATACGTAGATCTGCTAGTTTTAAAATCCATTGTACAAGTTAAATTACTTTTACACAAGTAAAATATTTCTACACAAGTTCATGCATCTTGTGTGGTAGAGTTTCGCCTTTTAACCCTTGCGGTAACCAAAAACGAGCTTATGTGAAGATACATGATCTTACAAAGTCGGGTTAAACGGAGATCCGAGCTACCACATCATAGATCGGGTCTAGATAAACACAAATTCCAATTACTACAACTTTTACACAAGTTGTAAGCTATTAACCACCACTTTTATAGTTTTTACTAGACTTTTGATCATCATCTTTCATTTTAACGAGATTCAACCGACAATATTCCTTTTAACCACTTTAGATATGTTCAAGAACAAGTTTTAAACATTATACCTCTAGCTCAAGGCTAGGGAAGATCTTTGATGAAAAACGCGTGGATAAAAGCTAACGGTAGAGGTCCTTCGCGTTCCGAGTGCACCAAGACTCCTAGTATGCGACTTGTGAAGCTTGTATGATGATGGAATGTAGTGATCAAGGGCCGAAGGTGGGTGTATGGGTGGTGGGGTGTTCGGCCGAGAGGTAGAGAGAGCAAGGGAGAGAGTGAAGTGTGGTGTTGATTAGTGATAATGCCCTTGGTGTTTAAGTGTGTATTTATAGAAAAATTAGATGTGTATTACTCAATGGGTAATATGTCTAGGAGATATTAGACAATCTAGATTAAGATAATCTTGGTTGTACAAGTCTTGTCCCCTCCTAGTTACAAAGGGACCGAATCGGCCATGGGGGGGGGGGTCCCTTGGTTCGATTTTAAGTAGATGTTAGGAGGTTTAGTTTAGTTAAATAGGTTAACTAAGTATCTAACTTAGTTAGTGGTACGTTATGCGTTATGACGGGTGTTAGGGTAATCAGAGACCCTAACTGGCTCAGAAAAATATAAATAGTGAAAATACTAATATTTTCATGTTCCGGGTAAAGTCCGGGTGTCCGGTTGGATAGCAATCCGTTAAAGCGTTACCAAAGCTTTAAAGTGTCGTTATTGTTATTTTTAGTGACGCAATTTGTTTTCCCGACACTTTAGAAAGTGTCTAGTGTTATTTTCTCATGTTCTGGCACTTTACTAGTCAGCTAGAAGCTGGATTAATTATTAAAGTGCTGTGTTTGGTACTTAAAGTATGTTTTAGGCACATCCGAAACAGTGTATCTTATCCCTAGAGACGCGGTACCACAACCCTTATATCCCTACACTTACTACCAGTGTAGCCAAAATATTTGAGGCTCTTAACAGGCCTTAGAGGCAGTGTCTGCCTGATGCTGGTCATATCAGCATGTTCGCCGTGTATCCGTTTAGTGCTACTGTGCTTTTTGTGCATCATGTTTGTCACTAGGGTCCAGTATGTAAATAATGTAGTGACAGCAAATAAAGTATGATGCAAGTAAGTGCATGTATCAGTATGCAGGTAGCAGTTTATCAGCTAGTTTCAACAAGCACAGTAATTAATCATTAATTAAGTTGTACGGATACCTGGTTTAGTGCAGGTTGTCACATTGTGCTACTGTGCTTTTTGTGCATCATGGTTGTCACTAGGGTTCAGCAAGTAAATAATGTAGTGACGATAAGTAAAGTATGATGCAAGTAAGTACATGTATCAGATATCAAGTAGCAGTTCATCAGCTAGTTCAAACAAGCACAGTAATTAAGTAGTAATTAATCATTAATTAAGTCGTACGGATACCTGGTTTGGTGAGGGTTGTCACACAACGCAACAAGACATGCAAAAAAGGAATCAACTTGATGAAGTCCGGATGCAAAAAGATGAAGTTCGTGACAAAAGCATTCAAACACTAACAACTCAAATGGGTCAATTAGCAACCGACGTAGCGGAGTTGAAGAAAAGCAAAGGTCAACTTCCTAGCGACACTAAGGTAAATCCTTCCCATAGCTCGTCACGAGGTAATAATGTTAATATCAATCATGTTAGTGTGTTAAGAAGTGGCAAAGAATTTAAAGCAAATTTGTCAACGGGTTTGGTTGAATGGGTGGTTGAGGATATAACAGGTAATGAAAGTGAAGAAGATGAAGTTTTACCCATTGTGTCTAAGGAATCAAGTGTTAAAAAATCAGGGTTGGGTGAAAGTGAAAAAGATAAAAAAGATGAAGGGGAGCCGAGTCAAGTCTCGATCCCATCGGCTCTACTTGACCCGGGTAAGAAAATTTTTATTTCATCAAGGGTCCCCAAAAGGAAGAGTTGTGGGACATTTTCAAACAAGTTAAAGTTAACCTTCCATTACTTGATGCAATAAAACAAGTGCCCGCCTATGCTAATTTTTTAAAAGAATTGTGCACACAAAAAAGGCAACAAAAGAAAAAGATGCCTAAGCGGGTCGATTTAACCGGGCAAGTTAGGGCGGTATTGAATGGGGAGCTTCCTCCTAAGCTGCAAGATCCGGGCACGCCATTAATAAACATTCAAGTTGGTAATTTTCAAATGTCAAAGGTGTTGCTAGATCTTGGAGCCGGAGTGAGCATTTTACCGGGGGGCTTATATGACCAATACGACGTTGGTCCATTAGCAAGGGTGGAGATAACGGTTATGTTAGCCGATTTGTCTCATAAGTTACCTCGGGGGATGGTTCAAGATGTTATAGTAAAAATTGATGAGTTTTACTACCCGGTTGACTTTTTAGTCTTAGACTACTCATCCGCGGACCCAAAACAACAACAAAATGTTATTTTGGGTCGGCCATTTTTTAGCACCGTGCATGCTGTGATTGATTGTTGATTTGGTACAGTCGACATGACTTTCGGAAATCGAATAATGAGATTTAATGTTTTTACTAACAATTCTAACTCTATTGGTGTTGATGATTGTTTTGTGGTAGATTTAGTCGACGGATGCAACCCGCATGAGTATGAGGAGGATAGTATGGATATGTGTGTTAGTGATTTTTCTGAACAGGTACATGCTTGTGCACTAAGGGTTGAAGAGGAGAAACAAGATGCTATGGCATTGAAGGAGGGTCGGCCGCCATGGACCCATCAATTTGAAAGCTTGCCGGTGGAAATCAATTAGGGTACCAAACCATCTTTAGAAGAACCACCGAAATTGGAGCTCAAAGACTTGCCAAGCCATACAAAGTATGCATTTTTAGGGGATAATGACACTCTACCGGTCATTATTGCCTCTAATTTAGAGATGGAACAAGAACAAGCTTTATTGGAAGTCTTGAAAGCGAACAAAGGAGCTATTGGGTGGACAATTGCCGATTTAAAAGGAATTAGTCCATCAATTGTCATGCACAAAATCATCACCACCGAAGATGCAAAACCAACAAGTGAGGCACAACGAAGATTGAATCTGAACCTAAGGGAAGTGGCAAAAAAGGAGGTAATTAAGTGTTTAGACGCGGGAATTATCCATCCTATTTCGGATAGTGCTTGGGTAAGTCCTACCCAAGTTGTGCCTAAGAAGGCAGACATTCAAGTAATCAAAGACGAAAATGGTGAACAAATAGCCACCCGACCGGTCACCGGGTGGCGTGTTTGTAGTGATTACCGCAAATTGAATGCCGCCACTTCTAAGGACCATTTCTCGCTACCTTTTATTGACCAAATCATTGAAAAATTATCTTGTCAAAAATATTACTGCTTTTTGGACGGGTATTCGGGTTGCAATCAAATCGCAATACACCCGGATGACCAACACAAGACCACCTTCACTTGTCCATATGGCACTTTTGCCTTTAGGCGAATGCCATTTGGCTTGTGTAATGCACCGACAACTTTTCAACGATGTATGATGAGTATTTTCTCGGACATGGTTGGAGAGTCGCTTGAAGTTTTTATGGATTACTTTTCAATTTTTGGCACTAGTTTTGAATCTTGTCTCAACGAGTTACAAAAAGTTTTAAAAAGATTTGTTGAGAAAAATTTGGTGCTTAGTTGGGAGAAAAGTCATTTCATGGTGCAAGAGAGTATTGTGTTAGGCCACGTGATTTCGGAGAGGAGGATGGAGGTAGATAAAGCAAAGATTCGGGTAATTTCATATCTTACCCCACCAAAGAACGTTAAGGGGGGTGAGATCATTTTTGGGACATGAGGGTTTCTATAGAAGGTTTATTAAAGGTTTTAGTGTAGTTACAAAACCTTTATGTAATTTGTTGTTGAAAGATATCCCTTTTGATTTTACTACGAATGTTTGCAATCAATTAATGTTTTGAAGGAACACTTGGTAAAAGCTCCCATCTTGCAACCACCGGATTGGTCAAAACCATTTGAAATCATGTGTGACGCAAGCGACACTACAATTGGTGCAGTTTTGTGTCAACGAATTGACAAAAAGCCGGTGGTGATTTACTACGCAAACAAGACATTGTCAGAAGCGCAATTGAATTACACCACAACCGAAAAGGAGTTATTAGCGGTGGTGTATGCTTTGGACAAGTTCCGTTCTTACATTTGGGGAAGCAAAGTGGTTGTGTACTCGGACAATAGTGCAGTCCGGTATTTGATGGAGAAAAAAAGATGCGAAGCCCCGTTTAATCCGTCGGGTGTTATTGTTACAAGAATTCGATTTAGAAATTCGAGATAAAAAAGGAAGTGAAAACGTAGTGGCGGATCACTTGTCTCGAATTCCGGTGGAAGGGGTTGATGATTTGAGCGAGATAAATGAAAGGTTTCCCGATGAGCAACTACTATCCGTTTGCGTTGCCTGATTTTTGGAGATAACTTACCGCTTGCAGATGGTATTCCAGAAGAGGATCCTTTTGTTGTTCCCATTCCAGTCCATGATCATCTTATCATCGGGCATCCCAATGGTTAGCATATCGTGGCACCAATACTCGCTCCTGTTCCTTTAGTGGTTATCCCTCCTGAGGATTGGCCTTTTGATGATCTGTTTAATGCTGACTTTGATCTGTTTGTCGATGGTCCTCCTGATGACGCCCATGGTGATGGAGAGTTGGATGAGGACGTTGTTGCTATTCAACTTCTTGAGATTCCCGTTATTGAGATTTCCTCTGATACTAGTTTACACTCTGTCTCAGATTCCTTTGAGTCAGTGACGTCTTCCGCCTTGCAGGCGGTTGGATTACGACGCTATGTCACTGATTCTGATGATGATACGGCCATGTCAGCTGCACCATCTCCTCCACATGACCTCGAGCCTGGTCTTGAGCCAGATTTTGTCCTGGTTTATCAGCCTGATGTTGCATCTGCTGGAGCGAATCGGTAATGTGTCCTACAAGCTCGAATTACCTGCTGAGTTGGGTAACGTTCATGATGTCTTCCATGTTTTGCAACTAAAGAAGTGTTTATCTGATGAAACACTTGTGGTACCACTTCAAGAACTGAAAATCGACGACAAATTGCAGCTTGTCGAAGAACCCATTGAAATTATGGATCGGAAAGTCAAGGTCCATAAGCATAGTCGAATCCCGATCGTGAGAGTCTGTTGGAACTCCCCAGAGTTCGCGTGGGACCGCGAAGATCAGATGAAGCTCAAGTTGATGTATTGTAAAATACATCTTTATTCGCGTCAGGTTTTAGTAGTTAGATAGTTGTTTTTGGTTCCGTTTTAGTTTAGATTGTATATACTTTTGATTTATTGGTGTTTTCAGGTATTTTGAGCTGAAACGTGCAAAAACGAGTAAAATATGACAAGGGAAAGTGTCGGGTCAAGAACCGGAAGCTCGTGAGCGAAAATAAGTCGAAAAAGCAGATCTGGAGAGCCCAGGCGGGCCGCGTGAACGATTAAGACACTCATAGGCGGGCCGTATGAACTAAACCCATGTTTCTGGATTATAAACACGCGTGGGTCGCGTTAACTTACCATCATATGTGATGCGGGCCGCGTGGGGTCTGTTTACGTGAAACTGACATTAACAGCAGCAGGTTGTAGGGTTTCTTGGATATAAAATCATTATCATCATCAACAGCCGGGAGTATTACGAACTTAGGACGAAATTTAGAGTTCTTGGACATCTTGGAAGGCTGTTTGGAGTGTTTAGGAGCATTCGGGAAGCCAAGGAATCATCGGGGAACAATTCATGAGCACTCGGGATCGAAGTTTACGGGTTCTATCATCTTGTTTCTTCGTTTTTCGTTCGTTTTTTATTGTTTAATGATGAATTCAGATTATACAATGATTATGAATTTGATTTTTAACATGTTTAGCGGCTAGATTTCTGTTACTACCTAGACATGGTTGAATGATTGCATATGTTTTGATTATTCTTGGATTTTTTAATGCTATGGATAGTTTATAAATTGTAAACGGTTTGTTCTATCAGTTAGATGTGTTTGCGTGCTTGATGTTGTTTAATTATTAATTATTGCTTCGCTTGAATCTTGGTGACGGTCTTTATCACGGAATAGAGTCGGGCTAGGGTTTTAGGTTTTGGTGAGTGTCTATATCACATAATAAATCTTTGAACCTTTAGGGTGAAAATCGAGTAAGTAACCTTAGAAGTAATAATTGGTAATTTAATAAAATCAAGTGTTCTACTAATCATCAATAGCTGTAAGGTGCGAGATTATTGCTAGGTCTAAGTGATTAAACCGCAAGGTGGGTCCTTCTTAGGAAGTTAACCTTTTGGCTGCTGTCTAGCAAGTCTAGCTGAGAAAACAAACCTATCCTAGGTTTAGGTCTCGTAAGGGAGTGAGCCTTGTAGGATACTTTTATAAACCCATTAGATGTCTTGTAAAGTAGTCTAATAACCGGTAATTTAACAACCTTTAGGGGATCTTAGCGTGCTCTTGAGAAGGATTAGGGGTCCTTAGATTTCCCTAGAGGTGAGAATTCTAAGATCCCGGATCCATAGCAGACAACTTCCAATTATAATCATAACTAAAAGCAATCAGGATTCCTGTCTAGGTAGTTCCTTCATCATCCTTGAGTTCAGTCTTCGTGTGAGTTCGTATCTAGTTCGTTTAGTCTTTTAGCATTATTTTATTATAATTTTAGGATATTTAGAAACCCCCCCAAATTAATAAACAAAATACTTTGAGTCGTGTCAGTCTAAGTCTAGATAGAGTCATTAGCGTAATCAGTAGAGTCTCTTGGGTTCGATACTCGGACTTCCTTAGGCTATACTGCATCGATTGGTACACTTGCCGGTCGTGTGGTTTAGGGTTTAGAGAGTCTTAGTTTTATAAATTTAACTCTTAGAGAGTCTAGTTTAGGGTAATTTTAGTTGTTTTTAATTAACCCATTTTAAGCACATCAAGTTTTTGGCGCCGTTGCCGGGGACTCTTTGGCGATTGCGTTGATTACTTTGTTTGGACTTAGTTGACATATTACGTGCTATTTGTGTCGTTGAGTCGTAGGAGTCTAAAAATCATAAAAAAATCCAAAAATATTTGCTTTAGTGTTTTTTTCTAGATTAGTGACTCATTGTTAGAGTCTTCTCGCTTGTTCGTATTTGGTTGATGCCCCATACGCGTTCGCAGGGACCTCCGTCGCTTCCATTTACGATCAAGTCTTCCGTCTCGTCTTCTGCGTCCGACGTAAGTTCTTCTAGCTCTTCTTCGTTTTCGCAGCTCACCCCCGCTTTCGATTTCACACCGAAGTCATCACCACACGTTTCACCACACGTCTCCCCACCACCCTCCCGTTCTCGTACACCTAGCCTCCCACCCGTAGTTCAAATGGAGAACCGCACCGTTTACCAGCAGGCTACCACCGGTTTCACCGGTGCCACTTCACCCATCACCCTTCCCGCCATTGCAAATGATAGGTCCTGGCAGATTCCTTCTTAGATCATGACGGCCATTACCAATTCTTGCCAGTTTCATGGTCGTGACGACGAGGATGCTCCCGCTCACATTAATCGCATCACTCGTCTTTGTGGCACCTTCTCCATCGAAGGTGTTAATCTAGAGACCAGGTACCTTCAGGTTTTCCCATTCTCTCTCGCTAGACGCGCAGCCGTCTGGTTTGATTCTCAGCCCGCAGGCACTTTCACTACTTGGGCTGGTCTTCGCGATGCTTTCATAGCTAAATACTTCCCGCCAGCCAAGGCGTCTCGCCTTCGTGATCAGATTCACTCCTTCCGTATGGAGCCTGATGAGCCATACCATTTAGCTTTGGAGCGTTTCCAGACGCTTCTCTCTCGTTGTTCGAAGCATGGTTTGTCTGACTGGGCGTTAGTTGAAAAGTTCTACAATGGTATTACTCCTGAGATTAGAGCTCGTTTCGATACTTCAGCAGGAGGGCAACTTATGGGAAAGAAGACGGTGGTTGAGTGCAATAATTTGTTCGAGAGTTTTGCACATTCTGATATGGACTACAGCTTTACCAGCAGGACTTCCATTCCTGTTCCTACCACCTCGGCCGGTCGAGGGGTAAACCAAGTTAGCTTGGATCCATCGGTAGCTGCTGTAGTCGAGAGTATTAGGCGAGAGATGAGGCAAGAGTTGAATGAGATTAAGAAGAAAGTTAATAGGTGTGAGGTTTGTAGGGGAGGTCACGACACACTTGATTGTCCCACACTTACGTTAGAGCAGGTTGAGTTCATAGCGGGTCAGTCTAGGGGTCAGTTTAGTAGTAATAATAGTTTTAACCCCAGCTGGCAGGGTAGTAGTAGTGGATATCGTTCTTCAGGCAATCCCCCTGGTTTCCCATCTGGTCAGTATCAAAATAGGGGGCCGGGTCTTTACACGAGTAGTGGTTCGGGTCAGAGTGGTCAGTATAGTGGTTCAGGAGGTCAGTTTGCTAGTGGGGGGTCGAATCAAGAGGGTCAAGGTAGTGGGAAGGTTTCAGATGGTAGTATGAGTAGGATGGAGGAGATGTTCGCTCAGATGATGACACAAAATCAGGCGATGATGACGCAGAGTCAGGTGAACCAGAAATCCCTAACTGAATTTATTCAAGCTCAAGATCAGATTAATAAGAGTCACGAACTTCAGCTTAAAAATCAAGAGTCTACTATTCTAGATCTTAAGAGAACAGTAGGGGATATAGCTAGGCAGTTGAAAGAATCTCCTTCTGGTCAGTATTCAGGTACAACTCATCCAGTTAACCATTCTGTGAAAGCAATTACTACTCGTAGTGGATTGAGTCTAGGAGAGGTCGTGAGAGAGAATGCTGAGTTAAGGAAAGATGCTGAGGTAGATGAGGAGAATGAGATGGAGGCTCCAGGAAAGGTGCACATTAGGCTAGACCCAGCAAGTACCGCACACGCCAAGGAGTCGCCGGTAGAGAAGAAAGTGGAGAAGCAGCCAAAGAAGGTTCTGCCACCACCAGTGATTGATATTTCTCGCCATCCGTTTCCCGCTCGTGCTAGACAACAGCTATATGCTAGAGAATACGAGAAATTTCTTGAGATGTTCACCCAGCTGAAGGTGAATCTTCCGTTTATAGAGGCCCTGAGATCCATGCCTAAATACGTCAAGTTCCTTAAGGATTTTCTCAAGCGTAAGGATAGGGTAGGTGAGTGTTCTAGTACTCCATTGAATGGAGATTGTTCGGCAGTGATTTTGAATAAACTTCCTGAGAAACTCACTGATCCAGGTATATTCACGATCCCATGTTTGTTTGGAGGTGATGTAAAAAACCACGCGTTGGCAGACCTTGGTGCTAGTATTAATTTGATGCCATATTCATTTTACGAAAAGCTAGGCCTTGGTGATTTGAAGCCAACTCGTATGACCCTCTCGTTAGCAGATAAGACAGTTAAATATCCTAGGGGGATTGTAGAGAATTTGTTAGTAAAAGTGGATAAGTTTGTTTTCCTGGCTGATTTTGTAGTGCTAGATATGGAGGCCGATGATAGAGTGCCATTGATTCTAGGGCGCCCGTTCTTGAACACTGCTAAAGCACTTATAGATGTCTTCTTAGGCACAATCACACTTAGAGCGAGCGACGATTCGGTAGTTTTCAAGGTGAATAATGCGAGAGGGCCAAGTGAGAGAGTCGAGGCGATAGCGTCATTGGGGGAGAGTGAGAAGGATGAGAGAGATGAGAAAAAGGTGGTGAGTGAGCCGAGTCTAGAGAAGGTGTTTAAAACCCAAGTGTGGGGATCCACCTAATAGGAGAGTCGAGGAGTTGGAAAGTAGATTGTCGAGATTGGAATCTAAGTTAGCGACGTTGAGCAAGGCTTAGTGTGGGGATAGGTTTCGATATGAAACATCTAGATTCAAACCGCCCGATGACGAGTTGAGAGAGTGTGAGAGATATGGGGATAGGAGAGATGCGGGCAATGTTAGAGATGGTAGTGCTAAGGCCCGTAACAGTTGGTATGGAGGTGAGCTGCGCGTACATGATCCTCCATGAGTGTGTGAACAGTTGTGACCTACTTGTAGAGTTTGTATTTTGAGTCTTTTATTCTGTACTATGAGTCTAATTTAGTAGTTTTGAGTCTGTCGTTTGTGTCGAGTTGGTATTGCTTTGGTGTTTGCTTGTTTTTGTTTATGCAGGTTTGAATATGTACCACCCGTACTCAATCTCCATTCGGGTGATATTGGAGCTGCTTATCAGAATTCAAGGCATTTATCGAGCGTACCAGAGTTAGTGTTAAAGCCGATCGTGAATGTAATGCTATACGATTGAGCTGGATTGGACGAGAGTTTTGGAGCATCCGCGCGAATTAAACCAGCTAAGTCCTTTCCAATTTGCCTTTATTTTTTATTTCTTATTTATTTTTAGTTTTTGAGTCGGTTTCCATCCTACATTGAGGGCAATGTAGAGTCTTGAGTCATAAAAAAACGAAAAATCCAAAAAAATAAAAAAAATTAGAAAATGTCTTTTGAAATAAGAAGTTTGCAAAATTAAAACGGAAAATGATAGAAAAGTCGGGTTTTTGTTTGGGTTCAAATAATAATAATATGAGAATAAAATAATCGTGCTTGTGTCTAGTTTGGGATGCGCGGGTAGGCTCGATTCAGTTCTGGGTTCCTTTGATCTTAAAATTACCTAATTGTCGGTCTACTAGTGGGTTCTCATCTAGGGAGAGTGGGGAAATTGAAACCGCCAAAAATAGTATAAGGGATGCCGTTATAAGCTAAGATCGTTAGAGTTTTTGGTCATTATCTCGTTGAAAAAAAAATTGAAATAAACGAGCTAGAAACTAAATGAAAGTAGCCATTCCTATGTAGTCTGTGATTGTGGATAGCGACTCTACAGTCGGATTACCGCTAGGGTGTGTGAAATCGACCTTGCAAAATAAATAAAAAGTACCGAAGCCTAAGCAATATGTGGTTGGGGATAGCGACTCTACAGCCGGAATGCCTCTTGGTTAGGGAATGCAACGTCTACGCTCGTAAAAGAAAAGGAAAAAAATGAGAAAAAAGAAAAAAAAATGGAAAAATAGATTTGATTTTAAACTCTTTTGATCTTGGTATAAAAAGGTTAGGAAATAACCCAGTTGTAACACCTGTTCCTTCACGGCCATCAAACAAATACCAAACCAATGAAATATTATAATTCATACTTGGGATTTGTAAAAATATGTGTATCATTTGCACATATCATTTCTCGTTCAATTTCAAACTCTAAATCGCTTTCTGGAAGGTTATACGCGCACCGATGCGTAAATATAACCAGTTTAATGCAACAAACACTCCGGAATAGTGAAATAGGCTTAACATACCTTAAATAACCTTTACATAACTTAGAAATAAGTTTTGGAAGGTTTGGTATGCCGAAATCAAGTTAATTCGCTTACAGGGACTAAAGTTGACAAACTGCGAAAGTATGCCAATTTGAACTGTAACAGACCTTCCGGAACATGACCATAAGTTAAACATACCATAAATATCCTTTACATAGCTTAGAAATAGGCTTTGAGGGGTTCGGTGTGCTAAAATAAACTTTTGGGTCATTCAGGGACTAAAAGTGTCAAAAAGTGCACAAGTTTGCATTTTCGCGCATAACTTACGTTCTGAATACATCCGGACATCCAAAAATTTATGTAAGCACTAAAATATTTTATTTTAGTGTTCGCCATAAGAAAAATCCATTCGTCACGTCATTTGGATCGTTTTTCGCGCTTGTGCGCATTCCGTCGTAATTAAGCGAACATCGCGTTCGTACGACCAAACGAACCAACATCCGGCATATTTTTGAGCATGTTTTGAGTTCCCTATACTTTAACTTCATTTTAGATCCTTGAAATGAGGTTAACGGGGTTCAAACGCATCGAAAAAGGGCTTAAACACGTGCAAGGACCATTTCTGCCAACTTTGAAACATTTCTGAATCAGAGGGGAGCTAGCGTAGCGCGAGCCCTATGGGCTTACCCGTCGCGCTACGCGACTGCCTAACCAGACCAGATTCAATGTTTTAACAACAAGTTGCAACCGATTGATCCTCCACCACACATTCTCACATGTCTAGTCAGCGGATAAGAACCATTTTTAGCTACCATGAGTTTCCGACAAGTGTACGGGTTGGATCATGGCACGTTTTCCATAAAACGATCCTAACGGTGGACCGAAAACTATATATACCCCATGCCTTTCATTGTTTTAAAGCACTAGAATTCTGATTTGAGAGCTCTAAGTTGAAACCATTGTTTCATACCTGAGTTCTTGGATCGGGATTAGCATTCGGGGACCCTTCGTAAGTATTCTTTCGTTCTTTTCCTTATTTTACTGCTTTTCGAGCCAGAAAGTCAAACTTTGTTTGACTTTCAGCGTTGACCAGTAATGGTCAATGCGAAGTTCGTTTGAACTTCGCAACGTGATTGTAATCACGATGGTCATAGTCCCTTGGGACTATGCCTACTGATTACCACGTTGTCTAGGGTCGTAGGGTAAGCGATCTAATAAATCGCTTATACTTCGAACCCGACCCATTTGGTCGATCATTAGGATCCGACCAAACACATTAGGTGACCATAGTAGGTAGGGAATAACCTTCCGAGGTTATACCCTATGGTCACGTCGTTTGAGTAGTTGTATGATAGGTAGTTTATATGCCTTAGGTAAATTACCTGTAATAACCAAAAATTTAAAACCATTATTATTATTATTTATTTTAGTTAATAGGAAACCCTAATTAAGACACCCAAGTAATTCTGTACAAACCCTAGAATTTTCAGAATCAGGATTAGGGCCCTAAAACTCAGGGGGGGTAAACCCTAGCTAACGATTATCTTAATAACTTGCGGAAGAAGTTGAATTTTTAAAATCTGTCGACTCAGCTAGGCTAGTCCCACACGTGGCAACCCTATGCACAAAATAAGTTGCCACGCGGCCCGCGTAAGGATAGGTTAAATGTCACGCGGGCCGCGACAAGGTCAAATTTCACCTATAAATAGAGGATGTTGGGACTTGATTCTGGGCACAAAAACGACGAAGAAACTCCAAATACACGCTGAAATATCGTTCAATTACTCTCAAAACACACACGAAACACTAATTAAGTATAGCGGGGTGCTGCAGAACAGGGTAATAACTCGATCGCTATTACGATTCATTGTCCGATCGATCAATATATCCAATGGATGTTTAAGTGCTGCCCACATTAGGGTTATACTTTGTCGTTCGTCATTAATTTGACGGATCATCGTTAATTCGATGGATAAAGTATTGTACTTTGTCGTTCGTCATTAATTTGACGGATCATCGTTAATTCGATGGATGAAGTATCGCACTTTGTCGTTCGTTGTGAGAATTTGATCTCATGAGTTATCGTAAAGGCTGTATTAAGTTACTAACCTAGTTTGTGTGCATGTTATTTAAATTAGGTTAAAAGACTAATCAGTAGTCTAAACTCTGTCCGTATAAATCTGAAATATTATCACAAGGTAGCATCAATTTGGAATTATTAAGGTACGGATCCTTACCCCACTCCTTATTGCTTCATGTTCAAATTGTTATAAACCACTAAATTACTATATATTTTAAAACTCCTCACGTCTTTGAGTATCGATTCATTTGACAGTCCGTTCGAATTCTATTCTAATCATTTGATTTAAGCTTTCATGTCATGCGATAGTATTATGTTAGTTGTACTCATTATCGCATGTTCCAATATATGTTCCGTTTTGTTATGAGAATAAGTTTTATAAGTTATGTGAATATGACCATCTGTACTCTGATACCCTGAGTATCGCTTCTCGTGGAGTGTCCCACGAGCATGTTGTTGCGGCATCGACATCATGTGCTCCAACCGTGACGGAGAGATTAGTTCACGGCGTCTCTTAAGTACAAGTGTGGTACATAAGGCTATTAGGAGGCGTATGGATCGATCCTAGGATTTCAGTTAATGAGATGGATAGAGGGTATGCCAACTCGCCATTTCGTGTGATAAGTATGCAGGAGTAGCTACCTGTGTATTGTCACGTTTTCAGTTTGCTCATGGGTACATCCGTAAAATATGATTATGAAATTATGTTCTTGCATTATATCAGTTTTGCATAAAGCGTTATTTGTTCTTTGAGCCTATAATTCCGTACTGAGCATTCGGCTCATTCCGTATAAATTTTGTATTTACAGGCCAGCAGGTTACTTTGGGCGGGGAAAAGAGAGAAGAGTAAAGCCTAGGACTAAATCTGAAGATGTTAGTTAATCAAGTCGAATGTCTCCACTTGTATATTAACCTTAAGTTTAATTATCATGTGGTTGTATCCTTATCAAATAAATAAATAAATGGAATTATGACTTTTGTTTATGATACTACTGTTATTGTGACACGTCAGCCCTTCCGGGTTGGGGTGTTACAGCTATGGTATCAGAGCAAAGGCTCTTTCCTGTAGAAAACTTGAAGATAGTAACTAAAAACCTGTGAGGAATGGGTAGATATCTATGATAGGATTCAACTTGATCTCTTATTTGGTTTAATTCCTATGTTTATTCGTATAGATATGCCTCCTCGTCGTCCGCTACGTAGGAGTACTCGTACTAACCATGCACGTAACAACACTTCTTCGAATGAGACTCCAGTTGATCCAAACGTAATTAATGCTATCAACCAGGCTGTTGCCGGGTTGCTTCCAAACCTTGTTGCTCAAACAGCTGAGGCCGTTATTCAACAAACTCGTCATCCAGAAGGCACTAACACTAATCCAACCTCTGGTGGAGAAACTCATGAGAATACCACGAATCATACTAACTATAGTATAGACATATGGATCGCTAAATTCCAAAAACAAAAGCCGAAATCCTTTAGTCACGCTACTAATCCAGTCGATGCCAGAAACTGGATAGCTCATGTTGAAAAGATCTTCGGAGTTCTTGGAGTTCCGGAGCAATACAAAGTTAGATTGGCTACCTACAAAATCGAAGATGACGCACAAACTTGGTGGGAAGGATATAAGCAAGTCAAAGGAGGGGATGATTTTGACGCTAATCTTTCATGGGTTGACTTTCGTAATATCTTTTACGACAAGTATTTTTCGACCGCTGATAAAGAAGCTTATATCAGGGAGTATGCAGTGATTCGACAGGGGAGTGATGAACCAGCCTCTGAGTTCATTACTAGATTTGCAAGGTTGGCTAGTATTGTAGGAGACGTTGCAGGAACGGCAGAAGTCCAGGCAGAAAAATGCAAGTGGGCAGTCAATGATCGAATTCGGAAGTCGATCATGTACATGAAATTTAAGGATATCACTGAAGTTGCTGATGCAATCAAGACTTTTGAGTTCGAAAGGAAAGAATTCTTATCTCGAACTGGGGATAATAAGAAGAGAAATAGGGAAGGACAATTTAAGCAGGAAAACGGCCAATCATCCACTACGCCACAGCATCAAGATCGTAAAGTGCAAGGAAATCAAAACTCTGGAAATCAGGCACGTCCATGGCAACCTAGACAGCAAAACCCGAGGCCTGCTCAAAACCAGATTCAGTTGTATGCAGAACCTATTAGAGCTCAACCACTGAATCAGCAGATAAACCCGAATCAGATTACATATCCTCTATGTAATACTTGTGGTAAGAGACATCATGGCGTATGTCACCGAAGTACAGGAGCATGCTTTAGATGTGGCCAAACTGGACACATGATCAAGGAGTGTACCAAGAAAGACACTAGGAAGAATAACCGACCAAATGTTGCACCACCCAATGTTGGAGGAAGAGCTTTCACACTTTCTGCTACTGATGCTGCTAATGTCCCAGGTACTGTGTCAGGAAACCTTCAGCTTGGTAAACATAGTATCTATGTGTTATTCGACACAGGAGCGACTCATTCTTTAGTATCCCATTCGTTTACTAAGTACCTTCCGATAAAACCAACTCTCTTAAATCATACCTTAATCATTTCTACTCCCATGGAAAATTCATCAGTAATCACTTACGTATATAAGGATTGTCCGATCAGTATTGAATCTATGGTATGTAAGGCAGACCTATTTCCGATACATATGTGTGACTTTGATGTTATTCTAGGAATAGATTGGTTATCTAGACACCGCGTAACTATAGATTGTCATTCTCGCCGTGTTATTTTCGGTGATTTTCATCATCCTGATATTATATATCAGGGAACTCAAGCTCATAAATCTCTTAAGATTATCTCTGCGCTCAAGGCTCGAAAATTCATATCAAACGGTTGTGCTGGATTCCTAGCATCGATTAAGGATACTTCTGCTAGTGTTAAGAGTATCGATAGCCACTCCGTTGTTCGTGAATATCCTAATGTATTTCCAGATGAACTTCCGGGATTACCACCCGACCGTCAGATAGAATTCACCATCGACTTGATCCCTGGTGCCGAACCTATTTCTAAAGCCCCATACCGTATGGCCCCGATGGAACTGAAGGAGTTGAAGGAACAATTGCAAGAATTGTTAGATCTAGGATTCATAAGACCCAGTGTTTCACCTTGGGGTGCTCCGGTCTTATTTGTAAAGAAGAAAGACGGTAGTATGCGTTTATGTATTGACTACCGAGAGCTGAACAAGATTACTATTCGTAATCAGTATCCTCTGCCTCGCATTGATGATCTCTTTGATCAACTTCAGGGGGCTCAGTTCTTTTCAAAAATCGACCTGAGGTCCGGGTACCATCAGCTAAAGATCAATAATGATGATGTTCCTAAGACCGCCTTTCGTACTCGATATGGTCATTACGAATTTTTGGTTATACCCTTTGGGATAACTAATGCACCCGCAGTCTTCATGGATTTGATGAATCGCGTGTTTCATAAATTCCTAGACAAATTCGTTATTGTCTTTATCGATGACATTCTGGTGTATTCTAAGAGTCACGAAGAGCATGAAGCACATCTACATGCAGTACTTGGAACCTTGCGGCATGAGAAGTTGTACGCGAAGTTTTCCAAATGTGACTTTTGGCTTAGCCACGTGGCATTTCTAGGTCATGTCATATCAGCAGAGGGAATTATGGTAGACCCAACAAAGGTTGAAGCTATTACAAAATGGCCAAGACCTACTTCTGTTACCGAAATACGAAGTTTTCTGGGTCTTGCTGGCTATTACCGAAGATTTGTTGAAAGATTCTCGGTAATTGCTTTACCACTCACAAAACTCCTAAGGAAAGGGGTGAAGTACTCATGGAATGAAGAACAAGAGAAAAGTTTTGAAGAATTGAAGAAAAGACTCGTATCCTCTCCGATACTCACTCTCCCTTCTGGATCAGGAGGTTACCAAGTCTATAGTGATGCCTCAAAGAAAGGATTAGGTTGTGTGCTAATGCAACATGGGAAGGTTATCGCTTATGCCTCCCGTCAGTTGAAGCCTTATGAAGTTAACTACCCTACACATGATTTAGAATTAGCCGCAGTCGTTTTTGCACTTAAGATTTGGCGACATTATCTGTATGGTGAGAGTTGTGACATCTTTACTGACCACAAGAGCCTCAAGTACATATTCATGCAGAAGGAGCTAAATATGAGGCAAAGAAGGTGGTTAGAACTTTTAAAAGATTACGACGTAAATATTCAATACCATCCAGGTAAAGCCAATGTTGTAGCTGACGCGTTGAGCCGAAAGAATTCCGGGACTATATCTTGCTTACAAATTCAGCCTCGTATTAGGAAGGATCTCGAAAGGATGAACATTTGGCTTCAGGTTAGTAAATCTGATGGATATCTAGCTAAAATGCAGATTGAACCTGACCTCATATCACGAATCAAAGATGCACAAAAGCAAGATGGAGAACTTTGGGCAATTGTGCAAAATCTTGAGGTGGGTAAGCAATCTGAATTTCGAATAAACCATCATGGGGTGGTTTGGGGTGGCAAAAGACTTTGTGTACCCAATGACTCTAGCCTTCGTGAGTCATTGTTAGCCGAAGCTCACAGCTCACCATTTTCGATTCACCCAGGATCTACCAAGATGTATAGAGATTTAAGACAGAACTTCTGGTGGAATGGCATGAAGGAAGACGTTGCTCGATACGTAAGTAAATGCCTCATTTGCCAACAAGTGAAAATTGAACACAAACGAGCAAGCGGTCTCTTGCAGCCATTGGATATTCCCATATGGAAGTGGGATGAGATCACAATGGATTTTGTTACCGGTTTGCCTAAGACTTTCAAGAAGAATGATGTTGTATGGGTTGTTGTCGATAGATTGTCAAAGTCAGCACATTTTCTACCGATTCAGCAAGGATTTTCGGTTAATAAGTTATTCGAAATATTTCTTCAAGAAATTATTCGACTCCATGGCACACCATCTTCCATTGTTTCCGATAGAGACCCACGTTTCACCTCACGATTTTGGAAAGGTTTTCAGGCAGCTTGGGGTACACGACTAAAGTTTAGTACGGCTTTCCATCCACAAACAGATGGGCAATCAGAACGCACGATTCAGACCTTGGAAGACATGCTCCGAGCATGTGCACTTGAATGGTCTGGAAACTGGGATGAATATCTATGCCTTGTTGAGTTCGCTTACAACAATAGTTGGCAAGCAAGTATTGGCATGGCACCTTTTGAGCTTTTGTATGGTCGGAAATGTCGAGCACCGATATGCTGGGATGAAGTTGGAGAAAAGATTATTGAAGGACCAGAACTAGTTCAGATTACAAATGAAAAAGTCACTATGGCACGAGAAAAACTGAAAGAAGCTCAGAGCAGACAAAAGAGCTATGCAGATCAAGATAGACGACCACTCGAATTTAAAATTGGCGACCACGTTTTCTTAAAGGTATCACCTTGGCGTGGTGTTCGTAGATTTGGAATTAAAGGGAAGCTTAGTCCCCGTTTCATCGGTCCGTTTGAAATCCTTGAAAGAATTGGAGAAGTGTCATATCGACTAGCTTTACCTCCTCAGCTCTCTCACGTTCATAACGTTTTTCATGTCTCCTCGTTAAGAGGATATAATTATCATCCACTTCATGTCATTAGTTATCCGTTACTTACAATTCACGAGGATTTGTCCTACGAAGAGGAGCCAGAAGCCATTTTAGATCGACAAGAAAGGGTTTTGCGTAGAAAAGTAATTCCGTTTGTTAAAATCCTCTGGAAAAATCACTCTGAACGCGAAGCAACATGGGAATCTGAAGAATCAATTCGTTCTCTATACCCTAATCTATTCTCGCAATAGAATTTTAGTCGAGTAACGGTAAATCTTGCTCTTTGATATATGTTCATTTGTTTCTGTTTACGGTCATTTATACTTTACCTTATGTGAAAATATATCTTAGTTATAATTAAGTATGTTATGTAGTAGATATCAGTACCAATAGTCACTCTTATCTGTAAGTCTATGTTGATTTTCTGCATGATTAAATATGTTATTAAGATATGTAGAGGAAAAAAACCATTAAGACATGATGGTAAGGTAATTGACAAATATGGTCATAAACGTAACTATGAATTTCAGATACATATGTATGTTTAGGAGATTCTTGTTATATAAGTTAGTAACTCTGCTATGAAAGTTCCGTTACGTATGCGATATGTTCTTATTTGAAAAATTTCGAGGACGAAATTTCTTTTAAGGGGGGTAATAGTTGTAATAACCAAAAATTTAAAACCATTATTATTATTATTATTTATTTTAGTTAATAGGAAACCCTAATTAAGACACCCAAGTAATTCTGTACAAACCCTAGAATTTTCAGAATTTTCAGAATCAGGATTAGGGCCCCTAAAACTCAGGGGGGGTAAACCCTAGCTAACGATTATCTTAATAACTTGCGGAAGAAGTTGAATTTTTAAAATCTGTCGACTCAGCTAGGAAAGTCCCACACGTGGCAACCCTATGCACAAAATAAGTTGCCACGCGGCCCGCGTAAGGATAGGTTAAATGTCACGCGGGCCGCGACAAGGTCAAATTTCACCTATAAATAGAGGATGTTGGGACTTGATTCTGGGCACAAAAATGACGAAGAAACTCCAAATACACGCTGAAATATCGTTCAATTACTCTCAAAACACACACGAAACACTAATTAAGTATAGCGGGGTGCTGCAGAACAGGGTAATAACTCGATCGCTATTACGATTCATTGTCCGATCGATCAATATATCCAATGGATGTTTAAGTGCTGCCCACATTAGGGTTATACTTTGTCGTTCGTCATTAATTTGACGGATCATCGTTAATTCGATGGATAAAGTATTGTACTTTGTCGTTCGTCATTAATTTGACGGATCATCGTTAATTCGATGGATGAAGTATCGCACTTTGTCGTTCGTTGTGAGAATTTGATCTCGTGAGTTATCGTAAAGGCTGTATTAAGTTACTAACCTAGTTTGTGTGCATGTTATTTAAATTAGGTTAAAAGACTAATCAGTAGTCTAAACTCTGTCCGTATAAATCTGAAATATTATCACAAGGTAGCATCAATTTGGAATTATTAAGGTACGGATCCTTACCCCACTCCTTATTGCTTCATGTTCAAATTGTTATAAACCACTAAATTACTATATATTTTAAAACTCCTCACGTCTTTGAGTATCGATTCATTTGACAGTCCGTTCGAATTCTATTCTAATCATTTGATTTAAGCTTTCATGTCATGCGATAGTATTATGTTAGTTGTACTCATTATCGCATGTTCCAATATATGTTCCGTTTTGTTATGAGAATAAGTTTTATAAGTTATGTGAATATGACCATCTGTACTCTGATACCCTGAGTATCGCTTCTCGTGGAGTGTCCCACGAGCATGTTGTTGCGGCATCGACATCATGTGCTCCAACCGTGACGGAGAGATTAGTTCACGGCGTCTCTTAAGTACAAGTGTGGTACATAAGGCTATTAGGAGGCGTATGGATCGATCCTAGGATTTCAGTTAATGAGATGGATAGAGGGTATGCCAACTCGCCATTTCGTGTGATAAGTATGCAGGAGTAGCTACCTGTGTATTGTCAATTTTTCAGTTTGCTCATGGGTACATCCGTAAAATATGATTATGAAATTATGTTCTTGCATTATATCAGTTTTGCATAAAGCGTTATTTGTTCTTTGAGCCTATAATTCCGTACTGAGCATTCGGCTCATTCCGTATAAATTTTGTATTTACAGGCCAGTAGGTTACTTTGGGCGGGGAAAAGAGAGAAGAGTAAAGCCTAGGACTAAATCTGAAGATGTTAGTTAATCAAGTCGAATGTCTCCACTTGTATATTAACCTTAAGTTTAATTATCATGTGGTTGTATCCTTATCAAATAAATAAATAAATGGAATTATGACTTTTGTTTATGATACTGTTATTGTGACACGTCAGCCCTTCCGGGTTGGGGTGTTACATTACCAGAATACCCTTTTCATGTATAATTGGTAATTAAGCATATGTAACCTAAACCTTTGTCACATAACTGATTGTGTAACATGTTTAGGCATATAACACTTGTCATAGGGCTAGTTAGACGGTCCGAACGCGTTTCACGCGAACGACGCGTTAAAGTAGCATAAGCTACCTAAACGGGTCAAAATGGGTCGTAAACAATTATGTTAGGTTTCATTTAGTATGTGGACTTTGTTAAACCAAATGACACGAGTCTCTACACTCGTTTGGTTTACAAACCCTAATGCTACCCAATCTTCCGATCTAGGTCCGGTTAATTAACATAGTTACCTATATTAGGTGCCGTTTGATATCCGCGATCTCTAGCAGTGTTTGGTTGTTACTCAAGGACTTCTGAGCAATCTCAAGTGAGTACATAGACCCCTCTTTTACTGTTTTTCCAAACTGTTTTGGGGTGGAACACATGTGCCTACTTGTTACTTTCATGCTTTCCTATTTTCACATCATATACCTGCTATGTTCAATAGTACACTTATAGTACATAATCTCATTGTGTTTTATGCTATGTATGTCCATTTAGTTCATACTTAGTACATTGTTTTCATCACATGCTTACATTTTGGTATGACATTTGGTTTGTTTACATGGGACAATACATTCATTAACACCGATCATGCCGTTCGTTAGTAGGTAGTGGTACCATAGGAATTGACAACTCCCGTTCCGGACGTCCCAGGGAAAGGGGATGAAAGGAATGACTGAATTCGATGATATAAGACAGATAGACCTTTAATTCGTTTAAAGGGTTTATCACCACAGTCACAAGGCTTGGATGTATGCATTTTCACAATACCGCATAAATGTACATATTAAATAGTTGCATGCATTTACACAAAACATAGCTTTGATTTAAACCAAGTTTTACTTCAATACTTTGTTTTTGTGCATATGGTTTAGTTGAGACATTTCACTTGCCATACATGACATTTTGACATAGACATTTGACATGGATATTTGACATAGACATTTGACATGGATATTTGACATAGACATTTGACATGGATATTTGACATAGACATTTTGACATGATTTACATCTTGACATGAACACTTTGACATATTATTCAATACATTTGACAATTCGTTTAAACATAGACTTCTTACATTGGTTTGATTAAGTGATTAAGTAACGATGCGTGTGTAATATGATACAAGCATGGTGGATACGCCGCTGGTACTTCCTATATATAAGTGTTTGTATGGTATTACATGTCGTAACGTTATTTGAATCATTTCAGTTTGAGACATAGAACATTTCATACAAATAACATACTTTTCACAAGACATTGATTTATAAATAACTTATCTTATGCAAACATATTTTACTTGGTTAGTCATTTAACCTTACATTTATTTATACTTATCATCTGATCTTATCATTTTTCAAATGATTTAAAAGACAAAGCAAATAACAAGGTTCATGACTAAAACATTTTCTCAAACATAAGTCATGAATCTTATTTTCACAAAACCTATGTATCTCACAGGCATTTTTATGCTGACGTACCTATTTTCACAT
Organism: Helianthus tuberosus; assembly: GCA_030545235.1. Classification (NCBI taxonomy): domain Eukaryota; kingdom Viridiplantae; phylum Streptophyta; class Magnoliopsida; order Asterales; family Asteraceae; genus Helianthus; species Helianthus tuberosus. Next base: position 43,772 of record JARYGA010057669.1, read on the forward strand.
GTGTTTTTCAGGAACTGTTGCATAAGATGATCAAGATACATATAGACAGACTTGGGCTTTAGTGACAATAAAAGATGCAAGACTAATTAATTATGTTGTATATCCTTGTTTGATTAAGACATTGTAACACTTTTTATCAAGAAAACGAAACTTAAATTTCCATGGTTGTGAAACATTAATTCTGTTACAACACTCCCCGATGTTTCCGCCACGTTTTGTATGTTCTACGTGGTCGGGGTGTGACAGAAAAGATGGTATCAGAGCTAATGGTTATAGGGAATTAGGTTATTAGTAATGCTTTGACCTAGTCTATAACCTTCTTAGGACCCTAACGCGAGTTTACTTGCGTTTAGTCATAAAACAATACTGTCACCTATCCTTAGGTGACAACCACAACAAGAACATAAATTTCAAAACCACTTTGAAAACTAATCATCTGTTCTAGGATGATTAATTACTAGGTTTTGAACCCTCAGTTATACGGTTTTGAACCTCTTTGAGTTTTCGAAACTTCGTCAAGGTTTTGGGTTTTAAATAATGTGAACACGTGCAAACTGGAAGGGTGAATGCCTGTATTCTGGGTTTTCTGTCTAGGCAAGCACTTCGTATACATCTCATCAGACGCGAGACCAGTTGTGCTTACCTGGGAATTCTTGGGATGAGTGTTCACTTATAGGCGAGCATGTCTTCGCGACACATTATTTTTGACCCATTTACTTTGATTAGTCTCCATCTCATTTGTTTGCCTTAGGTAACAAACAAATGATCACAATTTTCATTCGTTACCATTCTGTATTGATTACCCAATAACCTTTCACTTGCTTCTTCCTATGTCTTTCACTTTCTTCTAGAATGTCTCTTCCTCTTGGCACTGGTCAAACGTCTGAATGAACAGCCAAATTTGTCCAACAAATAGGCGAAGTGATTCAGAAGACTGTGGATCTAGGCATTGCCATGGCTCGTCTTAACAATAAAGCCTCTCGTCTCGACAATGAAGCCACTCAAGAGCCACCAAAGGAAGCAGAAGTCAAGCTTGCACCAACATCAAGGAAGCGTAAGGCTTCAAGGAAACCCGCAGCGGTTACACCTAATCAAGCTGGACCTAGCCAAGTGGCAAGGCCACCAGCTAGGAAGCCGTACTTAGGAACTGCTCCTAGGTGCAAGCGATGCAACGGTCATCATTCAAACCTCATACCCTGCTTGAATTGTACCTACTGTGGACGGCGGGGACATTTGGTCAACACATGCCGCTTTGCTATCCAGAACAAAGCTGTTGCAAATCTTGCTACTACCCAACTCCAAGTCAACCCTACTCAAGCTCGTTTCCCGCGTGGTACTTGCTACAACTGTGGCGATACGAGCCATTTCAGGAACAACTGCCCGAAAATAGTCAGTGCAAATCCAACCCTTGGATGAGCATTCGACTGAACAAAGGATGTTGCTGTCTTATGCCTTTGTTTCTTTTGTTTTCGTGTATTGTGAAACAATATGTCTTGTTCATAAATAAAAGTTGTTGTTCACAATTCTGCTATACAAGTATCATTACATGTGTTTATGGCTTTTCCCTATAATACCTGCACTAAGGAACTATGTTCCTTACAAACTACTCTTGTGATTCTCTCTTTCAAGTGATCGCTCATAATTTCCTCGAAAGTTCTAAGTACTCGTTTCATTCTAAGAAACGAAGTACAGGAAATAAAGTGAAATTATGAGTAATCGTGCTTTTTGCACATCTGTACTTTTGAATCCTTGGTTGGATAACTAAGGATATTTTCAAATCTCATACCCATTACGTTTTGATTTTTCAACATACACAGTACAAGTATCTCAACACAATCTTCATGATCTCAAAACATTCCATATAGTTTGAGAACAATTTTTCTAAATACATTGTCTATGTTATTTCAAAAAACATTGGCCATGTTATCAAAACCAACCTTTCTAATTTCAAAATATTTCCTATAGTCTGAAGACAATATTAACACAATACATTTTCTTATCAAGTGCATGATTTCGAAAAGCATCATCCATGTCTTTCAAAAACCTTATACATAATTTCAAAATTCATCTCGCATGATTTTAAAACATTTTTAATTATATCTATCTAATACACCTACTTTATGATTTCAAAAGTATTATATATAAGGTTTCAAAAACGTTAAACACATTTTTCTTAAAGGAACCCCATGCATAGTTTTCAAAAAATATTTTTTTTTCTCTTCATACATTGACTTAACTTTCAAATTTCGCTTCATATGTCGCCTTGGCATATCAGGCATCTCAACTTCATAAGCATTTTTACTTCATGTTTTGACATAAGCACATCCCGTGCAAGATTTCAAAACATCTCCAACTTCTAAAATCCATATGGGATCTTTTTATCTCCACAATTAGACCCTTGTGGATAATCATCATTCAAATCAGAGTCCTTAATTGGATTCCTTATGTACCTTAATTCGAACATTTCGATTCTTTATAATCGAAATCGAATTTTCTTTTTGAATCTTTCTATCTTTGTAGTTAGATTCTTGATAATGTTTAAAGTGCCAAATGAAATCCACGAGATGGATTCCTAGTGTGCTTTAAATACATGTACTCTGTTAGCAGAACAAACTTCTAGTTAAACAATTTTGTGGATATGTGACTATGTGTTTATTCATCTTGAGTTTTCATTTATGCATATTTGTGTTTTTAATACTCTGGATATTCGTTATCCAAATCCTCGCAGAATCTTTCATATCTTCATATGAGGGATTCGTAGCAGGATATTCAAAAGGTACTACCTTCAATCCTTAATGGGCTTCTATGTAATAGTTAAGACCCTTGGGTTATATAGTACCATTCCATGTTTCATAAGAGACCCTCTTAGTGGTCTAGTCAAAAAGATTGATTCACAATTTGGTTAAAGAACGACATCTAGTGATGTAGCTGAGCAGACTCCTTGATAGTCTATTTAGATCATTTATTGATTTAATTCAAAGGACTCTATGGCGGTCTAGTCACACTCATCACAGGTTCATTCATTTGGTTTCACCCTACACATTATAAAATAGACTGTGTGAACTGTGCAAGGAATTGTCTGATTATGGACGCGTACATAATTATGAAATTTAGTGCACAGAAACCCAGTAAGATTTGTTATGTGTAAGAACCGATAGTGACAACAATAACGAAATGAGAACGATGTAATGGAGGTACGGTGGACGCACCAAGGACGCTTCATATACTTGTATATAAGTATCCCTCTTACATTGCAATCATGATGTTATTAAAGTTACTAGAAGTTCAGAACCCAAACCAATGTTGTTCGATCTTTTCAACTTCATGCTTTCAAGCTCTCACAAGTTTCCTCTAAATAAATTTCGGGACGAAATTTCCTAAAGTAGGGGAGACTGTAACACCTGTGCCTTCACGGCCATCAAACAAATACCAAACCAATGAAATATTATAATTCATACTTGGGATTTGTAAAAATATGTGTATCATTTGCACATATCATTTCTCGTTCAATTTCAAACTCTAAATCGCTTTCTGGAAGGTTATACGCGCACCGATGCGTAAATATAACCAGTTTAATGCAACGAACACTCCGGAATAGTGAAATAGGCTTAACATACCTTAAATAACCTTTACATAACTTAGAAATAAGTTTTGGAAGGTTTGGTATGCCGAAATCAAGTTAATTCGCTTACAGGGACTAAAGTTGACAAACTGCGAAAGTATGCCAATTTGAACTGTAACAGACCTTCCGGAACATGACCATAAGTTAAACATACCATAAATATCCTTTACATAGCTTAGAAATAGGCTTTGAGGGGTTCGGTGTGCTAAAATAAACTTTTGGGTCATTCAGGGACTAAAAATGTCAAAAAGTGCACAAGTTTGCATTTTCGCGCATAACTTACGTTCTGAATACATCCGGACATCCAAAAATTTATGTAAGCACTAAAATATTTTATTTTAGTGTTCGCCATAAGAAAAATCCATTCGTCACGTCATTTGGATCGTTTTTCGCGCTTGTGCGCATTCCGTCGTAATTAAGCGAACATCGCGTTCGTACGACCAAACGAACCAACATACGGCATATTTTTGAGCATGTTTTGAGTTCCCTATACTTTAACTTCATTTTAGAGCCTTGAAATGAGGTTAACGGGGTTCAAACGCATCGAAAAAGGGCTTAAACACGTGCAGGGACCATTTCTGCCAACTTTGAAACATTTCTGAATCAGAGGGGTGCTAGCGTAGCGCGAGCCCTATGGGCTTACCCGTCGCGCTACGCGACTGCCTAACCAGACCAGATTCAATGTTTTAACAACAAGTTGCAACCGATTGATCCTCCACCACACATTCTCACATGTCTAGTCAGCGGATAAGAACCATTTTTAGCTACCATGAGTTTCCGACAAGTGTACGGGTTGGATCATGGCACGTTTTCCATAAAAAGATCCTAACGGTGGACCGAAAACTATATATACCCCATGCCTTTCATTGTTTTAAAGCACTAGAATTCTGATTTGAGAGCTCTAAGTTGAAACCATTGTTTCATACCTGAGTTCTTGGATCGGGATTAGCATTCGGGGACCCTTCGTAAGTATTCTTTCGTTCTTTTCCTTATTTTACTGCTTTTCGAGCCAGAAAGTCAAACTTTGTTTGACTTTCAGCGTTGACCAGTAATGGTCAATGCGAAGTTCGTTTGAACTTCGCAACGTGATTGTAATCACGATGGTCATAGTCCCTTGGGACTATGCCTACTGATTACCACGTTGTCTAGGGTCGTAGGGTAAGCGATCTAATAAATCGCTTATACTTCGAACCCGACCCATTTGGTTGATCATTAGGATCCGACCAAACACATTAGGTGACCATAGTAGGTAGGGAATAACCTTCCGAGGTTATACCCTATGGTCACGTCGTTTGAGTAGTTGTATGATAGGTAGTTTATATGCCTTAGGTAAATTACCAGAATACCCTTTTCATGTATAATTGGTAATTAAGCATATGTAACCTAAACCTTTGTCACATAACTGATTATGTAACATGTTTAGGCATATAACACTTGTCATAGGGCTAGTTAGACGGTCCGAACGCGTTTCACGTGAACGACGCGTTAAAGTAGCATAAGCTACCTAAACGGGTCAAAATGGGTCGTAAACAATTATGTTAGGTTTCATTTAGTATGTGGACTTTGTTAAACCAAATGACACGAGTCTCTACACTCGTTTGGTTTACAAACCCTAATGCTACCCAATCTTCCGATCTAGGTCCGGTTAATTAACATAGTTACCTATATTAGGTGCCGTTTGATATCCGCGATCTCTAGCAGTGTTTGGTTGTTACTCAAGGACTTCTGAGCAATCTCAAGTGAGTACATAGACCCCTCTTTTACTGTTTTTCCAAACTGTTTTGGGGTGGAACACATGTGCCTACTTGTTACTTTCATGCTTTCCTGTTTTCACATCATATACCTGCTATGTTCAATAGTACACTTATAGTACATAATCTCATTGTGTTTTATGCTATGTATGTCCATTTAGTTCATACTTAGTACATTGTTTTCATCACATGCTTACATTTTGGTATGACATTTGGTTTGTTTACATGGGACAATACATTCATTAACACCGATCATGCCGTTCGTTAGTAGGTAGTGGTACCATAGGAATTGACAACTCCCGTTCCGGACATCCCAGGGAAAGGGGATGAAAGGAATGACCGAATTCGATGATATAAGACAGATAGACCTTTAATTCGTTTAAAGGGTTTATCACCACAGTCACAAGGCTTGGATGTATGCATTTTCACAATACCACATAAATGTACATATTAAATAGTTGCATACATTTACACAAAACATAGCTTTGATTTAAACCAAGTTTTACTTCAATACTTTGTTTTTGTGCATATGGTTTAGTTGAGACATTTCACTTGCCATACATGACATTTTGACATAGACATTTGACATGGATATTTGACATAGACATTTGACATGGATATTTGACATAGACATTTGACATGGATATTTGACATAGACATTTTGACATGATTTACATCTTGACATGAACACTTTGACATATTATTCAATACATTTGACAATTCGTTTAAACATAGACTTCTTACATTGGTTTGATTAAGTGATTAAGTAACGATGCGTGTGTAATATGATACAAGCATGGTGGATACGCCGCTGGTACTTCCTATATATAAGTGTTTGTATGGTATTACATGTCGTAACGTTATTTGAATCATTTCAGTTTGAGACATAGAACATTTCATACAAATAACATACTTTTCACAAGACATTGATTTATAAACAACTTATCTTATGCAAACATATTTTACTTGGTTAGTCATTTAACCTTACATTTATTTATACTTATCATCTGATCTTATCGTTTTTCAAATGATTTAAAAGACAAAGCAAATAACAAGGTTCATGACTAAAACATTTTCTCAAACATAAGTCATGAATCTTATTTTCACAAAACCTATGTATCTCACAGGCATTTTTATGCTGACGTACCTATTTTCACATGTGTTTTTCAGGAACTGTTGCATAAGATGATCAAGATACATATAGACAGACTTGGGCTTTAGTGACAATAAAAGATGCAAGACTAGTTAATTATGTTGTATATCCTTGTTTGATTAAGACATTGTAACACTTTTTATCAAGAAAACGAAACTTAAATTTCCATGGTTGTGAAACATTAATTCTGTTACAACACTCCCCGATGTTTCCGCCACGTTTTGTATGTTCTACGTGGTCGGGGTGTGACACCAGTGGTTGTTCCTTTTGTCCTATAAGCTTGAGGGGGGATTAGGTGGACTTTCAATTCTTAGTGTGAGACCTTAGGTGGATTGACCGAACTTGAATTAAATTGCATGATAAGGGCTTGGAACCGGGTTGGGTTTAAGTGGATCAATATACTTGCAATCGCGGCTAACACGAGTTTCGATTTTAATAAATTAACATAAGCTTTGTCCCGATCGATTATTCCGACTATGATTCCGTTTGCATAATTCTTTTTCGAGGACGAAAAAAGGTTAAGTGTGGGGATATTTGATGTATTGTAAAATACATCTTTATTCGCGTCAGGTTTTAGTAGTTAGATAGTTGTTGTTGGTTCCGTTTTAGTTTAGATTGTATATACTTTTGATTTATTGGTGCTTTCAGGTATTTTGAGCTGAAACGTGCAAAAACGAGTAAAATATGACATGGGAAAGTGTCGGGTCAAGAACCGGAAGCTCGTGAGCGAAAATAAGTCGAAAAAGCAGATCTGGAGAGCCCAGGCGGGCCGCGTGAACTATTAAGACACTCATAGGCGGGCCGTATGAACTAAACCCATGTTTCCGGATTATAAACACGCGCGGGCCGCGTTAACTTACCATCATATGTGATGCGGGCCGCGTGGGGTCTGTTTACGTGAAACTGACATTAACAGCAGCAGGTTGTAGGGTTTCTTGGATATAAAATCATTATCATCATCAACAGCCGGGAGTATTACGAACTTAGGACGAAATTTAGAGTTCTTGGACATCTTGGAAGGCTGTTTGGAGCGTTTAGGAGCATTCCGGAAGCCAAGGAATCATCGGGGAACAATTCAGGAGCACTCGGGATCGAAGTTTACGGGTTCTATCATCTTGTTTCTTCGTTTTTCGTTCGTTTTTTATTGTTTAATGTTGAATTCAGATTATACAATGATTATGAATTTGATTTTTAACATGTTTAGCGGCTAGATTTCTGTTACTACCTAGACATGGTTGAATGATTGCATATGTTTTGATTATTCTTGGATTTTTGAATGCTATGGATAGTTTATAAATTGTAAACGGTTTGTTCTATCAGTTAGATGTGTTTGGATGCTTGATGTTGTTTAATTATTAATTATTGCTTCGCTTGAATCTTGGTGACGGTCTTTATCACGGAATAGAGTCGGGCTAGGGTTTTAGGTTTTGGTGAGTGTCTATATCACATAATAAACCTTTGATCCTTTAGGGTGAAAATCGAGTAAGTAACCTTAGAAGTAATAATTGGTAATTTAATAAAATCAAGTGTTCTACTAATCATCAATAGCTGTAAGGTGCGAGATTATTGCTAGGTCTAAGTGATTAAACCGCAAGGTGGGTCCTTCTTAGGAAGTTAACCTTTTGGCTGCAGTCTAGCAAGTCTAGCTGAGAAAACAAACCTATCCTAGGTTTAGGTCTCGTAAGGGAGTGAGCCTTGTAGGATACTTTTATAAACCCATTAGATGTCTTGTAAAGGAGTCTAATAACCGGTAATTTAACAACCTTTAGGGGATCTTAGCGTGCTCTTGAGAAGGATTAGGGGTCCTTAGATTTCCCTAGAGGTGAGAATTCTAAGATCCCGGTTCCATAGCAGACAACTTCCAATTATAATCATAACTAAAAGCAATCAGGATTCCTGTCTAGGTAGTTCCTTCATCATCCTTGAGTTCAGTCTTCGTGTGAGTTCGTATCTAGTTCGTTTAGTCTTTTAGCATTATTTTATTATAATTTTAGGATATTTAGAAACCCCCCCAAATTAATAAACAAAATAGTTTGAGTCGTGTCAGTCTAAGTCTAGATAGAGTCATTAGCGTAATCAGTAGAGTCTCTTGGGTTCGATACTCGGACTTCCTTAGGCTATACTGCATCGATTGGTACACTTGCCGGTCGTGTGGTTTAGGGTTTAGAGAGTCTTAGTTTTATAAATTTAAAACTTAGAGAGTCTAGTTTAGGGTAATTTTAGTTGTTTTTAATTAACCCATTTTAAGCACATCACAAGTATCGTCAATTATTCCCAACTGACCAATCTAAAACTGATGCAACTGGTGAATTTCGGGACGAAATTCCCTTTCAAGTTGGGGATGATGTGGCACCTTGGGAAAATCCAAAGTCATCCTAATCTAGCACCGTGCTGCTTTGTGTTACTTATTAAATTTCGGTATGAAATTTCTTTCAAGTTGGGTATGATGTGACAACCCAAGATTTCAAGGTCTTTCCTCTACGCATCACTTGTTTCACAATCTTGTTTTCACAGTTTATTTTTACATGGTATCATGTGTACGATAGTTGATTGACTGTAGTATTGTTACGTTTGAATGTTACATGAAAACTTAAGAGTTGGTCATAACATGATTCATGTTTAATTCTGGATTTCACAACACAGTTGACAAAGGATTACATTTGACGAAGAACTAGAGTTCTTCGTCATATGCGGCCTCGACGAAGAATGGGCCTCGACGAAGAATGATGCTTCGTCGCGGAGAGGTATACTTCGCCAAACATGGGCTTTGGCCCAGGAAGGTTCGCGGCCCAGAATGATTTCAATTGTATAAACTCTCGTAACCGTAAACACTTAAACCCTAAAGCTCTCCCCCTATTCCGTGTGCGACGGCAATCATAGGATCTCAAAACCTTCCACGATTAAGCTAATCACTTTGGTATCACGGTTAGTATCTTCCTGTTAACTGTGTGCCATGTTTCTGATGTTTTGTAATTGATTAGGGTTTCAACAATAATATTGTAATCTAGAAATTGCATGATGAGGGTTCAATGGTTTATACACATTCTTACTCCTAACGGGGTTTTATGATTCTGATTGATGAACTTTTACCATAATAAACTGATAATATGTTTGTGGGTAGTCATGGGATGATTAGGGGCAATGTTTGGTTAGTATAGTTTGCATGATGAATGAAAACTGTTATGTTCTAAAGGATTGATGATGATTCATAATTAGGGTACATGTTCATAACTGAAAAGTGATATTTGATCTGAATTGGGAAACTGTGAAACTATTAGTGTCAATCACAAAATTGTAACTGTCTGATGAAGGGGTGGCGAAGGACCTCCCCCACGAAGAACTAAGTTCGATGAAGAACCAAAGTTCTTCGTCGACTATTCCCTGACGAACCTTGGGATACTTCGTCACATTCATGTTTGGCGAAGAGTATAGTTCTTCACCGCCTATTGTCGGCGAACCACTATGATTCTTCGTCGCATTCATGCTTGACGAAGGATAGACCTTCGTCATAGGGATGCTTCGCCGTGGAGGCCAATGGCCTGAACAGTGAAACAATTAGGATGGTTGTGATATTGTACACTTGTGATTGTAAAATGTTAATATGAGACTTGCACATGAGATGTGAATATACATGAGGACTGAATACGTGATATGTGATAAACGGTCAACGTGTAGTAGATGCAAACTGTGTAAAATACGTGACTTGAATGATTTATTGTGAAACTGATTTTGATTGATAACCATGGTAGGGTTTGGGTTGACCAACGTGGAATGGTAACTTAACAAACCGAGCAAATCTAAGGTGAGTTCATTCCTCTTGAGCATGTGTCCCTGTGGGTGGGACAATTATTGGGTATTCCTGAGAGGAATAGGTCTTTTAGGTAAAAACTGGAATGTAGATAATACACTCATTTCCTATCACCTTAAGTCCCATCTTATACCTAATAGTTACCTGAGAGGTAACGGGGTATTAGTTGATAACGCTATTAGGCTTGGCAACCTCACACCGTACCTGAGAGGACGGGCGTGAACTAATGACCTTAAATCATGACCAATGCTTAGATAGGGGCATTGGGGACGGACAAAACAATCTGGAAGCCATCTTGTATGGTACTCGAGTGATTATAAACATTATTAACAATGAACTGAACTAATCACTTGGCAATTAACGTTTTCGTAAAACTATAAACTCACCAGCGTTGTCTGATACATTTGTTGCATGCTCACAGAATGCTAGGTACTATGACAAGGAGCTTGCTATCTGGGATTGCTGGAGTTGTCATCGGTCGCACTGCTTGGATATGCATGACTTGTTTACTGATTTCACATAAATTTGGTTTTGAAACGTTTAAACAATGATTTACCATTTGCTTCCGCCGAACGTGTTAAACTTGGATTATGTTTATGAATGTTTTATCATTATAAATGGAAACTTTGTTTTATAACTTGATGTTAGTTCAATGTGATTGGTGGCTAGATCCTGGTACGTCACACGCCTAGCGGGGTCACCGCATGTGGTATTTTGGGGGTGTGACAGTTTGGTATCAGAACCACTGGTTATAGTGAACTAGGTTTTAAAACGTTTTTGTAAAACCAGACTATAACCGAACAGTTTAGAAAATCGACCATGACACTCAGCTCCAGATTGCAAGGTTCATCTCTCGTTTACTTATTGCATAGCGTACCTAGTGTACATTTATGTATGACATTGCATGTGAATGCACACTTAGCACTACAGCATGAATTTCTGTGTTATTAGCCTACGTTATGTGTTGGATAGTGTGACGCTCCTTTAAACCTTCATGATCTATGTTATGGCGTCTTTTGTCTTGCTACTTGAAATTGAGGAACCTTTTAGCACGAGTTGGGAGGAGCTGGGATGAACATGCAAATCACATTGTTATTGTGGGTGCACACATGATAACAATGTGGGGTGCATGTGAGTCCCAGTGAGGCCTGACGAGTGTGAAAGGGGTTCTGCTCCGTTCTTTGATGTAATGATAGAACTCAGTAATCTGTGGTAGTCATGGTGATGCTTGACTCCTACTCAAACCGGACTTTTTAACCTTTTCCCCACTTGTTTTATATAGAATCATGAGTGGACGAACTGTTGGACGTGGTGGAGGCCGCGGCGGTGGACGTTGCAACATTAATATGACCCAGGCTGAATTGACCGATTTGATCAATACTCGTGTGGCTGAAGCCTTGGCGGCTCAGCAGGCTGGTATGATATATGCCAAATACTTTTTACCCTTGTGTCACGTACTCGAATCTTACCCGTGTGTTGTATTCTCTTCCATCTTTAGGTCAACACGTGAATCAGAACAATCCACATGTTTGCACGTTTAAGACGTTCATGGATTATAAGCCACAGATGTTCAGTGGGACTAAAGGAGCTGTGGGACAACTACGTTGGTTTGAGAAGGCAGAATCGGTGTTTTCTATGTGTAACTGTCCTGCTTGGGACAGAGTGAAGTATGCTACGGGCACATTGGAGGATGGTGCCTTGACTTGGTGGAATGCCCAAGTCCAGATGTTGGGCATTGAAATGGCGAATGCCACTACTTGGGAGGATTTCAAGGAGTTGACGAGAGAGGAGTACTGTCCTCGTGATGAAGTACAGAAACAGGAGAACGAGTACTACAACCTGAAGATGGAAGGATCTGAGATCGAGGCGTACACGAAGCGATCTCACGAACTTGCGAATATGTGTCCTAACTTATCTCGACCACCACCTCGTAGAATCGAATTGTACATAAAAGGATTAGCCCCGCAGGTTAAGGGTTTGGTTACAACAACAAACCTCAACAACTTACCTCAGATCATCTGCTTACCTCACAAGATCACAGATCAGGAGGTGGAGCGTGGCCGCTACCACCACGTGTTTCTACAACCGCTACTAGTGCTACAGCTACTACTCCTGCTGCTGACAACAAACGCAAATGGAATGATGTGGACAAGGTGTCCAACTTGAATCAGTCATAGAAGAAGCCAGACAACAGTATCAACCGCAGTTTTAGCCAGTCATCTTCTGTGAATCGGAATCAGAGCAACAATTTGAACCAGGGCATTTATGCAGGAAAGCAACCTAAGTGTAATAAGTTCAACTTTCATCACCGTGGGTCGTGCACCCGAGTATGTCACAGGTGCAGCAAGGTGGGCCATATGGCTAGGGATTGCAGGGCTCCACTCCCAAGACAGCAGCAGCAGCAACCCCCACAGCAACAGCAGCCACAGCATCAGGAGAGGCAGCAACCTCAGCAGAATCAGGGAAATCGTAAGGGGTGTTTTCAGTGTGGGGACGAGGGTCATTTCAGGCGGGATTGCCCTCCACTGAATTAGAATGCTGGTAATAACAACAACACTGGGAACAACAATGGGAACAGTGCGTGTGGAAGAGTGTTTACCATTGGTGCTAGGGAAGCTAGGAAAGATGGCAACGTTGTGACTGGTACGTTTTCTGTGAACAATCTATTTGCTTTTGTTTTGTTCGACTCTGGTGCCTATTGGAGTTATGTGTCTTTGGGGTTCAGTAGTCAGTTAGGATTGACTCCTACACCTCTTGTAAACAAGCATGCAGTAGAATGAGTTGATGGTAAATCGATTAAAGCTTCACATGTTCTTTTGGGGTGTAAACTTGATCTTATGGGTCAAGTGTTCGATATTAACCTACTTCCCATTACTCTTGGAAGTTTTGATGTAGTCGTTGGTATGTACTGGTTGTCTAAGCATCAAGCGGAAATTCTCTATAAAGAGAAAATCGTGCGTGTTCCTCTCCCAAGTGGAGAATCTCTGTCGGTCCAAGGTCATCGTAGTGGTGTAATGGTTGGCATCATATCAGCTATAAAGGCCCAAAAGTGCCTACGAAAGGGCTATCCTGCTATTTTAGCACTTATTGCTGATACTCAGCCTAAAGAGAGGAAAATCGAAGACCCTCCAGTTGTTCGTGAGTTTTCCGATGTGTTTCCTAAAGAACTTCCTGGTTTACCTCCACACCATCAGGTAGAATTTCAGATTGACCTTACACCAGGAGCAGCCCCGATTGCTCATGCTCCTTATCGCCTTGCACTAGGGGATTTGCAAGAACTGTCTAACCAACTCCAAGAACTGTTGGATAGAGGCTTTATCTGGCCTAGTTCTTCACCTTGGGGAGCCCCAGTTCTGTTCGTGAAGAAGAAAGACGGGTCCTTTCGCATGTGTACAGATTATCGTGAACTTAATAAAGTGACAGTCAAGAATCGTTATCCTTTGTCGCGCATCGACGATCTGTTTGACAAGCTGCAAGGGTCAAGTTTTTACTCGAAGATCGATTTAAGATCGGGCTATCATCATATGAGGGTCCGAGAGGAGTATGTCCCTAAAACAGTTTTTCGAATGCGGTATGGCCATTATGAGTTTTTGGTTATGCCATTCGGGTTGACAAATGCACCGGCGGTTTTCATGGACCTTATGAACCGTGTGTGTAAGCCGTATCTCGACGATTTCATCATTGTGTTTATCAATGACATCTTGATCTACTCTAAGAGCAAGGAGGACCACGAGGAAGGAGCAACTCTATGCAAAATTCTTTAAGTGTGATTTCTAGATTTGAGAAGTACACTTCCTTGGTCACATTGTTAATGAAATGGGGATACATGTGGATCCTGCTAAGATTGATGCTATCAGAAATTGGGCGGCACGGAAGAATCCTTCGGAGGTGCGATAATTTCTTGGTCTCGCTGGGTACTATCGCGGATTTATTAAAGACTTCTCGAAGATCGCTCAACGTCTTACCTCGTTGACACAGAAAGGCGTGGTATATTCTTGGGGAACGATGCAGGAAGATGCTTTCCAACTCTTGAAACATATACTCTGTAGTGCACCAATTTTTTCATTACCTGAGGGTACCGAGGATTTTGTGGTGTATTGTGATGCTTCTATTCAGGGTCTCGGTTGTGTGTTAATGCAACACGAAAAGGTGATAGCGTATGCTTCTCAGCAGTTGAAGGTTCATGAGAAGAATTACACGACTCACGACTTAGAGTTGGGGGCATGGTCTTTGCATTAAAAATCTAGAGGCATTACTTGTACGGTACTAAATGCACTATTTATACCGACCACAAGAGCCTTCAGCATATCTGTGATCAGAAGGAGTTAATATGCGACAGCGTCGCTGGGTAGAACTCTTGAATGATTATGACTGTGCAATCAAGTATCACCCAGGTAAAGCTAACATTGTAGCTGATTCCCTTAGTCGAAAGGAAACGAAACCCAAGCATGTTAGAGCCTTACAACTCACTATTCACTCAAAACTTCCTAATCAGATCCGTTCGGCTTAGACTGAAGTGTTGAAGGAAGAAAACCTGGTAGCTGAATATTTGCGGGGCATGGAAAAACGACTCGTGGAGAGATCAAACGGCATTTATTATTTTATGGAACGGATATGGGTTCCTTCGTTTGGAAATCTTAGGGAGCTTGTGATGGACGAAGCGCACAAGTCCCGATACTCTATCACCCGGGTTCGGATAAGATGTATCAGGACCTTAAAGTTTTGTATTGGTGGCCGAAGATGAAAGCTAACATCGCGACGTATGTGAGTAAGTGTTTGACTTGTGCGAAAGTCAAGGTAGAGTATCAGAAACCCTCAGGCCTGATTCAGCAACCAGAAATACCCTTGTGGAAATGGGAACAAATTGCAATGGATTTCGTCACTAGTCTGCCAAGAACTCAAAACGGAAACGATACCGTCTGGGTGATCGTTGACTGCCTCACGAAATCTGCGCACTTCCTTGTGATCAAAGAAACTGATAAGTTCTCACAACTTGCCGTTGTCTATCTAAAAGAAGCGGTTTCTATGCACGGGGTGCCAACCTCTATTATCTCTGATTGCGACCCACGTTTTATATCTGATTAATGGTAGTCGATGCATAAATCATTGGGCTCACGTCTCGACATGAGTACTGCTTATCACCCACAGACGGATGGTCAAAGTGAGCGAACCATTCAGACACTTGAAGACATGCTGCGAGCATGTGTGATCTATTTCGGCAAAGGCTGGGAGAAACACTTGCCGTTGATAGAGTTCTCTTACAACAACAGCTACCATACCAGCATCCAGGCAGCTCCATTTGAAGCATTGTACGGGCAGAAATGTCGTTCTCCTCTCTGTTGGGCTAAGGTGGGTGACAGCTAGATCACAGGTCCGGCACTTGTACTTGACATCTCAGAGAAGATTGTCCAAATCAGAAACCATATGGCGGCAGCGCGTGACCGTCAGAAAAGCTACACTGCCAAGCGTAGGAAACCCATGGAGTTCGCTGTAGGCGATCGTGTTATGTTGAAAGTCTCACCCTTGAAGGGTGTGGTGCGCTTTGGGAAGCGCGGAAAACTTAATCCACGCTATGTTGGGCCATTAAAAATTCTGGAGCGAATCGGTAAAGTGGCCTACAAGCTCGAATTACCTGTTGAGTTGGGTAACGTTCATGATGTCTTCCGTGTATCGCAACTAAAGAAGTGTTTGTCTGAAGAAATACTTGTGGTACCACTTCAAGAACTGAAAATCGACGACAAATTGCAGTTTGTCGAAGAACCCATTGAAATTATGGATCGGGAAGTCAAGGTCAGTAAGCATAGTCGAATCCCGATCGTGAGAGTCTGTTGGAACTCAAGACGGGGACCGGAGTTTACGTGGGAGCGCGAAGATCAGATGAAGCTTAAGTATCCTCAATTATTCCCAACTGACCAATCTAAACCTGATGCAACAGTGAATTTCGGGACGAAATTCCCTTTCAAGTTGGGGATGATGTGGCACCTGGGGAAAATCCACAGTCATCCTGATCTAGCACCGTGCTGCTTTGTGTTACTTATCAAATTTCAGGACGAAATTTCTTTCAAGTTAGGGATGATGTGACAACCCGAGATTTCAAGGTCTTTCCTCTACGCTTCACTGGTGTCACAATCTTGTTTTCACAGTTTATTTTTACATGGTATCATCTGTACGATAGTTGATTGACTGTAGTATTGTTACATTTGAATGTTACATGTAAACTTAAGAGTTGGTCATAACATGATTCATGTTTAATTCTGGATTTCACATCACAGTTGACAAAGGATTACATTTGATGAAGAACTAGAGTTCTTCTTCATATGCGGCCTCAACGAAGAATGGGCCTCGACGAAGAATGATGCTTCGTCGGACAGAGGCATTCTTCGCCAAACATGGGCTTCGGCCCAGGAAGGTTCGCAGCCCAGAATGATTTCAATTGTATAAACTCTCGTAGCGGAAAACACTTAAACCCTAAAGCTCTCCCCTATTCCCTGTGCGACGAAAAACATTGGATCCTGAAACCTTCCTTGATTAAGCTAATCACTTTGGTTTCACGGTTAGTGTCTTCTTATTAATAGTGTGTCATGTTTCTGAAGTTTTTTTGTTACGTAATTGATTAGGGTTTCAACAATAATATTGTAATCTAGAAATTGCATGATGAGGGTTCAATGGTTTATACACATTCTTACTCATGACGGGGTTTTATGATTCTGATTGATGAAGTTTTACCATAATAAACTGATAATCTGTTTGTGGGTAGTCATGGGATGATTAGGGGCAACGTTTGGTTAGTATAGTTTGCATGATGAATGAAAACTGTTATGTTCTAAAGGATTGATGATGATTCATAATTAAGGTACATGTTCATAACTGAAAAGTGATATTTGATCTGAATTGGGAAACTGTCAAACTGTTAGTGTCAATCACGAAATGGTAACTGTCTGATGAAGGGGTGGCGAAGGACCTCCCCCACGAAGAACTGAGTTCGACGAAGAACCAAAGTTCTTCGTCGACTATCCACTGACGAAACTTGGGATACTTCGTCACATTCATTTTTGGCGATGAGTATAGTTCTTCGCCGCCTAGTGTCGGCGAACCACTATGATTCTTCATTGCATTCATGCTTGATGAAGGATAGACCTTCGTCATTAGGGATGCTTCGCCGTGGAGGCCAATGGCCTGAACAGTGAAACAGTTAGGACGATTGTGATATTGTACACTTGTGATTGTGAAATGTTAATATGAGACTTGCACATGAGATGTGAACATATATGAGGACTGAATACGTGATATGTGATAAACGGTGAACTTGTAGTAGATGCAAACTGTGTAAAATACGTGACTTGAATGATTTATTGTGAAACTGATTTTGATTGATAACCACGGTAGGGTTTGGGTTGACCAACGTGGAAGGGTAACTTAACATACCAAGCAAATCTAAGTTGAGTTCTTTCCTCTTGAGCATTCGTCCCGGTGGGTGGGACAATCATTGGGTATTCCTGAGAGGAATAGGACTTTTGGGTAAAAACTGGAATGTTAGATAATACACTCATTTCCTATCACCTTAAGTCCCATCTTATACCGAATAGTTACCTGAGAGGTAAAGGGGTATTAATTGATAGCGCTATTAGGCTTGGCAACCTCACACCATACCTGAGAGGACGGGCGTGAACTAATGACCTTAAATCAAGACCAATGCTTAGATGGGGGGCATTAGGGATGGGCAAAACAATCTGGAAGCCATCTTGTACTTTACTCGAGTTATTATCAACATTGTTAACAATGAACTAAACTAATCACTTGGCAATTAACGTTTTCGTAAAACTATGAACTCACCAGCGTTGTCTGATACACTTGTTGCATGCTCACAGGATGTTAGGTACTATGGACAAGGAACTTGCTATATGGGATTGCTGGAGTGGTCATGGGTCGCACTGTTTGGATATGCATGACTTGTTTACTGATTTCACATACATTTGGTTTTGAAATGTTTAAACAATGATTTACCATTTGCTTTCGCTGAACGTGTTAAACTTGGATTATGTTTATGAATGTTTTATCATTATAAATGGAAACTTTGTTTTATAACTTGATGTTAGTTCAATGTGATTGGTGGCTAGATCCTGGTACGTCACACGCCTAGCAGGGTCACCGCATGTGGTATTTTGGGGGTGTGACACTTCAGGCCAGCAGCCTAGTCATGACCCTCATGTTTCAGCAGCTTTTCCACATATCCCTCAGTCTGCACCTTTTGCTCCTTTTACTTCTTCGCCACTTGACGAGCCATTCCGATGGTTCCCACCGTACACCATGCCGATTTCAGATCCCTACCATCCCTCTCATTTTGTTGGTTATACACGGGATGAGTTACTTTTATCACTTCAGCTTCAGTTTGAGATTATGAGTCATAGGGTTTTGAAAGCTTGAGATGACACCGTGTCCTTTACCATGTCCTTGCCAGCCTGCTTTTGTTCCCCCACGTTCATCACCGTCTCCCTTTTCACATCCCACTGCACCTCTTACTCCATTCCCAGAGTTTGATGCTCGATTTCTCACCGTCGAGCAGCAGATCAGTTATCTGCTGGGTCATGTCTATGAGCTTGAGGAGGAGCTTGCGCATGTGCGCAACTAGCTTTTCTTTCCTCCACCTCCTCCTCCACCACCACCATCAGCATAGTTGGTTTTTGGTTTTATGTAGGTTGCATTACTTTTGATGAGAGCACTACTATTGAGCTGAGCTTGTGAAGCCTTTGGAGACCACCTTTTGATTGTATGACTTTTGTAGACTAATAGACTTGTTGGACAAGGGTAGTGTGACCCTGTGTTCCTTTTGATATGATAAATTTGTAAAACATGTAACAATACATTGTGGTCGATGATTAATGAAAGCTCAATCGTCATGTTCTCACTAAATACGTTGTTGATTTACATGTTCGTGCTATGATTGTGATGTTACATGCTTACTTGCTATGATAAACACTATTTTGTGTACGTACTATTTATTATACGATTAAGACCTGACCTATACAATCTTCTTTTAGAAGATGCCTCCTCGAAGGAACACTCAGTTGCCCACAACCGAGGCAGAATTGCAAGAACGAATTTCACAGGCAACGCACAACATGAGGCCCTACGCTCCGAACACAGCGGAGGTACCTCAGGGAATAACTCACCTCACGGTAATGTTTAAGTCACCTAAGACACATTACAATACGTTTGTACATTTCCATGTGCGTTTGCTAATGCTTTCTGTGAATGATGTTGCTTGTACAGGTTGTACTTACAAGCAGTTCCTTGACTGCAAGCCTCTGAACTTTGACGGTACTTGACGTGCCGTAGGGTTTGTAAGATGGGCTGAGAAGACGGATTCTGTGCTGTGAATGAGTAAGTTTGCGCCGGAGCATCAAGTCACTTACATTTCTGGACTATTCCTAGATGGAGCCCTGTCGTGGTGGAAGAGCTGATGCGTAAGAAGTATTGTTCAAGGGCTGAAATTCTGAAGTTGGAAACCGAGTTTTGGAAGCTGAAAATGGATGGTCCCAGTATAGCTGAGTACGTGCAGAGATTCCATGATTTGTCTCGTGTTTTCCCCTACATGGTAGAACCAGATTTCAAGCAAGTTGAACGTTTCATTTAGGGATTGGCGCCCCAAATTCTGAGCATGGTGACTGCTTCCAAGCCTCCAACGATCACTGAAGCCATTGAATTGAGTGTGGCTTTAACTGAGGAAGCGATCAAATCGGTCAAGTTTCAATTTCTGAGGGAAAGAAGAAAGAGAGTCATGTCGAGTCGTCTGGCGAGAACAAAAGGAAGTTCTCGAATTTCAAGAAGGGTACCCAAGGAAACAACAGCAGTGCTAACAAACGGATAGATGCTAACCCACTAGCCGAGGTCAGGACTGGTGCTGCAAGTTCTGAGAACAAAGGGAAAGGATACATGGGCACCCTGCCCAAGTGTGATGTATATCAGTTCCATCATGCCGGCCAGTGTAGGTTTAGGAAATGTGAAACATGTGGAAAGAATGGTCATTCGAAGGAAACGTGTTGGGTTGGTAATGGTCGTGGGAATGGTGGTCAGAGTGGAAATGGAAATGGCAATAGCAATGGTAACCGTGGTGGAAACGGTTATGGGAATAGGAACCAAGGAGGAAACAATAACCAGGGAGGTAATGGAAACTGGAATGGAAACAGGAATCAGGCGGGAAATGGAAACCGCGGAGGAAATAATAACAACAATCAAGACGGAAATGGGAATGGTCACGGCCAAGGTTGTTTTGGTTGTGGTGATGTAGGGCACTTCAAGCGGGATTGCCCAAAGAATAATCAAGCCCAGGGAACAGTCTTCAACATTGCAGCTAGGGAAGCTCATCAGGATTCGAACGTAGTTACTGGTACATTCCCTATTAATCAACATTTTGCATCTGTGCAATTTGATACTGGTGCCGACTATAGCTTCGTATCTCTAGAGTTTAAGAACATACTTGGGTTAGTTGTAAGTAAGTTAGATATCCTGTATTCGATAGAACTAGCTAATGGGAAGCTAGTAGAAGCTAACGAAGTAAATAGAGGATGTGTGATAGAGCTTGGAGAGCTGGAGTTTTCGATAGAACTCCTGCCAGTTGAGTTGGGAAGCTTCGACGTAGTAGTGGGGATGGATTGGTTGTCAAGTAATCAAGCTGAGATTGTTTGCCACGAGAAGATTATCCGTATCCCATTGGAGAATAGAGAGACGATCGTGATATATGGGGAGAAGCAGGATACGCCTCTATGGATTATTAGTTGTTTGAAGGCATGGAAGTTTTTGCGTAAAGGATATGTTGCCTTCCTGGCTCACGTTGTTGACAAAGAGGTCGAAGAACCGAAGCTCAAAGATATCCCTGTGGTGAGGGAATATCCAGAAGTCTTCCCCGAAGACTTGCTAGGATTACGCCCCAACGACAAGTCGAGTTCCACATTGATTTGGTTCCAGGCGCCACGCCTGTAGCCAAAGCACCCTACCGACTTGCGCCTTCAGAGATGCAAGAGTTGTCGACGTAGCTTCAGGAGTTATTAGACAAGGGATTCATTAGACCAAGATTCTCGCCTTGGGGAGCTCCAGTTCTATTTGTCAAGAAGAAGGAAGACAGTTTTCGCATGTGCATTGACTACCTAGAGCTGAACAAGTTAACTATCAAGAATCGGTATCCTTTGCCGAGGATTGATGATTTATTCGATCAACTTCAGGGTTCGAGTTACTACACCAAGATCGATCTTCGATCAGGTTATCACCAGGTGTGGATTCAAGAAGAGAGTATACCGAAGACTGCCTTTAGAACTCGTTATGGACATTATGAGTTTCTAGTGATGTCGTTTGGATTGACGAATGCGCCAGCAGTATTTATGGATTTGATGAACCGAGTTTGCAAGCCATATCTCGATAAATTCGTGATTGTATTTATCAATGATATCTTGATCTATACACGGACAAAGGAAGAGCATGAGCAACACCTTAGAGCCATCTTAGAGCTGCTAAAGAAGGAGAAGCTCTATGCTAAGTTCTCAAAGTGCGAGTTTTGGTTACGAGAAGTACAGTTCCTTGGTCACGTGGTAAACATGGATGGAATTCATGTGAATCCCACCAAGATCGAGGCAATTAAGAATTGGGAAACTCCGAAGACGCCAACCGAGATTCGACAGTTTTTGGGATTAGCAGGGTATTATCACAGATTCATTGAGGATTTCTCCAAAATCACTCAACCGCCAACCTCCCTTACTCAAAGGATAAGAAGTACGAATGGGGAGAGAAACAAGAAGAAGCCTTTCAGCTGCTCAAGAATAAGCTTTGCGATGCACCTATTTTATCCCTACCCAAAGGCACGGATGACTTTGTGGTATACTGTGACGCCTCGCGTCAGGGATTGGGCTATGTGCTAATGCAGCGACAGAAGGTTATCGCTTATGCTTCGCGCCAATTAAACGTTCATGAGAAGAATTACATCACACATGATTTGGAATTAGGCATAGTGGTGTTTGCTTTGAAGATATGGCGACATTATCTGTATAGTACTCGGTGTACAATATTTATGGATCACAAGAACCTTCAACACATATTCGATCAGAAAGAGCTTAACATGAGACAACGACGTTGGGTTGAGTTCTTAAATGATTATGATTGCGAAATCAAATATCATCCAGGAAAGGCGAATGTGGTGGCAGACGCCTTGATTCAAAAAGAGAGGATTAAGCCCATAATGGTTAGGGCTTTGGAGATGATTGTTCAGGCAGACCTCTCGTTGCGTATTCATGCTGCACAAAGAGAAGCTCTTAAGAAAGAGAATTTAAAGGTTGAATATCTCCGTGGGATAGAGAAAAGATTGGTACCCGACGAGGAAGGAACCTTGTACTTTATGGGACGAATTTGGGTTCCGCTTTTTGGTGGTCTTAGAGATGTTATTTTTGATGAAGCTCATAAATCAAGGTACTTGATCCATCCAAGATCGAACAAGATGTACCAAGATTTGAAGGATTATTACTGGTGGCCAAGACTT
>JARYGA010057670.1:0-25229 GCA_030545235.1 Helianthus tuberosus
CACATTGTTTAAAAGTCGACACATGAAACGAATTACAACCATGACATAATTAAAAACTTGTTCATACGACTCGACCAAAGACTTGAAATAAAAACACAGTTTAAGACTTGTAACCCGTCCAGGCAAAGGTCACATTTCCTAAACTCGGATGACATCATTATTCCTACGCAGCTTGACGAGATTGCATACCTTGCCAGATCCCCTAGTTTCCTGAAATACATGTAGTTTGAAAAATCAACAAAAGTTGAGCGAGTTCATGTAAAAGTGAGTATGTATAAACCTTTGTAATATGTCTGTATGTATGAAAATCCCTGGTATGTAGCAATTAAGGAAAAAGAGATCACCATTGGGTTGCAAAGCCAATGATATGTGTGAAGTGATGCAGGAAGACTCAAACCTAGCAGATTTTTGCGTCGGGCTCAAAGTCACCCCATGGTCCGTACAGTGGACTCAGGAGTTGGGCTCGCTACACCCAAATAGATCTACCGCTCATTACCCTCGGTCCTACAACGAGGATTAATGGCCTCAAGTTCCACCTACCCACTCACATGATCTAAGTAGTATACCCTCCTTAAGCTAACCATACCATATATAAAAGTGTCTGTAATTACTGTAACATGTATTCCACCCCCGAAGTATAAAAACTGAAAACAGTTAAGAGAAAAGGGGGACACGAACTCACAGAACTGTGTATCCCGTAACGTAAGTCTCCAACTCAACATGCTGCGTGACGACCTACACGTACTAATGCCTATTAGACGGATGGCCGTGCCTCGGCTTAGGGTTTAACGTTTTTGGAGAAATAGTTAGGTAACTATTTCGTATTCGCACTTCTTATTTATTTTATAAGTATATTCCTTCCCAAGGATGGGGGTCTTTATACATGTACATGTTATAATTCCGAAAAATATATTTTAAGTCCCACTTAGAAATTATATTTTCAACCACTTGTCTAAAATATTTTTATTCCAAAATATATATATTTTTCCCAAAAATATTATATATTTTACCTCATACATTTTCCAAAATAATACTTATCAAAATATACATATAAGAGTATTTTTCAGAAATGCTACATAAGTTACGTTTTAAAGTTCGCGTTGTAATAACAATACCGGTGTAACTTAAATATTTATTTGTGAGAGCGTTGGTGTTATTTTGGAGTTGAAGTTTCGTAATATTTCCAAGTTATTTTATTTTTACCCTAAAAATAATATATATTTAGCTCACAAATAATCAAATAATCACACAAGCGTCTTATTATAAAATATATATTCTAAATATATATTTATCAAGTTTTATTTACGAAAACCCACCTCTGATACTTGGTATTTTTGGAATAAAAATCATGGCGAAGTTTATTTTGAAAACCAAGTTAAAAATATATTTGTAAACATTTGTTAGAAAAAATATTCCTAAGTGTTGAAATTCTAGACAAATTTCGCCAGAGTTTCCTTTGTAAATGGAGGCGTCCACGCTTACTAGCGTATCATTTTCTTTTGTAAAAATCATTCAAACAATTTACCAACCAACAATATACAAATCTTTAATCATCAACTTGACCAAAAATAAACATGAACCATAAACTTGTGAACTTGAAAGTTTATAAAAACAAGTAGTAACTTACTAGCATAATTAGTAAGTCTTGTTACCTTTAAAAATAGGATTGGTTTCTCAAAAACTTTATTTTTAAAGAATGTGTATTTTCACAACTTCTAGTCATATTTACCAAAAATATTTCTTTGTTAAATTTTCTTGTTACACAAGTGTTCATACACTTGTTTACTTACTAAAAATGTCTTTAGTTCATACAAGATCCGGGTTTTAACAAAACTAGTATTTCTCACTTGGTTCTTTCAAAAACCCACTCATAGATCTTTAGATCTACAAGTTTACATCTTTATTTTTCAAGAAAACTTATATTTATTCAAGTTCAAAGTTCATGTATGGATGGTTTCATCATCCTTCATATCCTTAACATTTACATCTTGCTAGTTCATGTTCTTAAACATGATCTAGCAAGTCTAGATGATGATCAATTGTTAGTGCATTACGTCTATTGACTTCGTCTTGTATCATGTATTAGAATAGGATAGAATAGGATATCTAGTGCACGAGGTTCGAGAGTCGAAGTTTAGTGATTAAGCAAGAGGTTTCGCTCATATGGACATTGTCCATAAAAGCGAAACTATAAGCAACAGGTTTCGCTCATATGGACATGTCCATATAAGCGAAACTACCTCAACTATATACAGGTGCATTGTTTGTTTATTTTGGGAACGGATCCAGAACTTGTAACGAAGTGCTGCCAAACTTTGTCCAGGTTGTAATCATTGTTATTATCAATCAAAGTGACAGATTATATAGTATCAAGCTGTTTTCGCGTCCAGTTCTCTGATTCCGCCTTTGAACCGGACATAAAGCTCTTCTGATCAACTCAATCGGGTCAAACAATGATCCAACAAGTGGTATCAGAGCTCAGGAAGAAGAGTTTAGCTTGATTTCATTCATATTCTGACTTCTACACCTTCTTTCATTATTTCAGAGAGATTTACTTGTCAAAACCGGATCAAAATTTCACAGATTATAGATAATTGGACATAGATAAACCCTTGAAAGTTTCACAGTCAAATTCGGACTAAAAATGACCAAAATTGGACTTCGAATAGGTTTCGTTTTTATGGACACTTAGGGGTTTCGCTCATAATTCTGTCCAGATTTCGCTCTTGTAAACATCATTTCTTGAGGTTTCGCTCTAATGATCATTTAATTTCGCTTTTGAGACACCTGATTTCACTCTTGTGGACTAGATATGTGTGGTTTCGCTCATATGACAATATGATTTCGCTTTTGTGGCATAATACCTAGGGGTTTCGCTCCAGAGGACATTAGTCATGGGATTTCGCTCCAAGATACATGTGATTTCGCTCCAATGGCAGTCTAATTTCGCTCTTGTGTCAAACTTTGAGTTGATTTCGCTTCAAGGGTCCTTAAGTGATTTCGCTCCAAGTGTTAAAACCTGATTTCGCTCTTAAGTGCTATTTCGCTCAAAAGAAAGATTTTTGTATTGAAATCATTTCGCGTCGATCGAGTGTCAGTCTGATACAATTTATTTGATATTGATTGTACTGATTGTGTTTGTTTGATTATCTGTCCAGGTTTACATCATGGCTGAGGAATTCTACAACACGTTTTTCAACGCGTTCACATCCGAATCGTCTGATGTCGCAAATGTTACACCAAAAACCACCACGAAGGTGATCAATGAGAACATCAAGCATGATAACTTTTACGGAACTCACTCAAAGCCACCAACTCTGGAAAGCATTGAAGATTATACCTGGTGGAAAGAACGTTTCATAAACTGGGCGAAAGCATATGCCCATGAAAGCTGGTTCTGTTTAGAGTTTGGATACGAAAGGCCAAAAGATGATAAAGGTGAAGAACTTCCATTCAAGAGGTTACCGAGAGAAGACAAAGCAGAATATGCAGCTGAACAGAGAATGATTGCTTTGATTCAGACAACAATTAGAAATGATATATTTGCTCTGCTTACTCATGATGGATCGTCAAAATTAGTTTGGGAAGTTTTACGAGTTAAAGCTGAGGGGGGAAAACATATTAGAAAGAATAAAATTGCCTTACTTAAAAAAGAATTTGATCTGTTTGATAATATAAAAGGAGAGACAGTGAGACAAATGATAGAGAGATTCTGTCACCTTAAAATCGAACTTGAACGTTTTAAAGTTGATAAAACAAGAGAGGAACTTATTGATAAAGTCATTGAAGAGTTACCATGAGCTGATCAGTGGCAAACATTTGTTTTTATCCTAAAAAATGATGCTTCATATGACAATATTGCTCTTGATGCTTTGTTTGAAAAGATTGAAAGTCATGATTTGGAGTTGCAGAAACAGAACAAGATGACTGGTTCTTCACATCAACAAAATGTTGGCTTATACTACAAAGGCAGTGTACCTTCTGATAAAGGCATTGGTTCACCAAAAACAGCATTTAGTGGTGAGAAGATGAAAGAACCACCAACAACTTCAACAAGTCATCATTCTGGATATCATTCATCTTCAAAGTCAAATTCTGATGAAGCTGAAGAAATTCTGTGCAATATTGCTCTCAAATTGAAGAATTCTCCTGCAATGAGCATCAATGCAGCGAAGCAGCAAATGAGTTTTCTTGCATCTGTTCTGGAGTCATATGAAGGTCTAGTAGCTGGCAAAATTGGAAACTCCGAATTGACCAAAGAAGACTACGACCAGATTGATCCGGAAGAGATGGAGCTCTTTGACATCCGTTGGTGTTTAGCTAGTTGTATTCGTAGAGCTCAGAGGTATATGGAGATTACCGGGAAACAATTTCTTGGAGGTGCGTCAACAAAGCTTGGGTTTGACAAATCCAAAGTGACCTGCTTCAAATGCAAGCAAAAGGGTCATTTCAAAAGAGAATGCAGAAACTCTGAAGTTGCTGAAGGAAATGAACGTCCTTTCAATGATGACTATTATCGAAAGGCGATTTACCATCGAAGCAGAGAAGAACCAAAGTTGATTGAAGATAAACCGAAAGAGAAATCAAGAGCTTATGCTGTTATTTACGAAGATGAAGGTTATGATTGGTCTGAAGTTTGTCCAGAAGAAGATCGTTTAGAGAATGTTCGTAAAACAGCTCATGGGAGAGCTATGACAGAAGAAAGAAAGTTTATTTTTGTTGCTGAGATTCAAGATGAAAACAAAGACAAAGACACTGCTGAAATCCGTGAAGAAATGTGGTCTACAACAGAATGGATGAAATGCAGGAAGAGTATGAAAGTGCTGTCAGCAACAGAAGATGGGATAAGAAGAGAGAGTGTTACTACAACAGAGAAGGAGAACCGGTTGTTCCAAAGAAAGACATAATATTTGATGATGTTCTTCTCATAGTGTAGGTCCGGCTAGGGGAGGATCTAGTCGCCTAATCCTTGTATACGAACCACTCCGGTTGTGCGGAATCCAACCGAAATAGCAAACCGAGATAGAACACGCAATAACACGACACACGATATTCAACGATTAACACCACTTGTATTAAACGTATGAAAGGTCCGGTTACAGCTCAATGTTTACAAATCAGCTCTGCAAACTCTCTCTAGTGTGTGTGTGTGTTCCTAATCTGTCTGAGTGTCCAACCTTCCGACTATCGAAATGAACACAACACACGGGTATTTATACCCGAACACAACAGGTCTGGTCGAAGGATCATGCAGACTGGTCGAAAGATCATCTTTCGACCACAAGCAGCTCGAATGATCAACATGAATCACGAAAGATGGGATCTTTCGTGGTCCATCTATCGAAGGTCCATCTTTCGAGCAGGTCATCGAAGGATATAAGTGATCCTTCGATGACACATCCTTCGACCCAACATCTTACACACATAATGTTGACTGTTTGGCCAAGTCAAACCAGGAGGATGGTTGACTTGGTCAAACTTACAGACTAACAAAGACATCGTTTTACATTGTGACCGAATACAGACAAAGTGCAGACATAAGTGCACCAACAAACTCCCCCTTGGCTGTAGCTTTGTCTGGCTTATCAACAATCAGCTGTTGCTTTGTCTCGATCTTCATTCTTGTAAGTTCTCGTGTCTTCAAGTCTTTGACTTCTATTCAAGTCTTCAATGTCGGAGGATCTTCAAGGTCTTCACGTCTTGAAAGCAGAAAGTGTATCAACAAACTCCCCGTTTCAGGTAGGAAGTGTGATGACAAACTCCCCCTTAACATAAGCTCTCCCTTGAGTTATGCTCGTGAAAGTCTTTATCTTTATGAAGTGAGATCCTTGTGGTGTTGATGATGGTCAGCGGCAACTCGATCATCTTTGTCATTTGAGTGCCTTCACGTCGTGTCTTCATTCCGAAGCTTGTCATCGACCATGTTCTCCTAGCCTTTAGAATCTGCACATGCAAGAAATCTAAACGCGTAATGAGAACAACCGCCTGGAATATCATAAGCAAACGACACACATGTGACCATTGTTTACACAAACACCGTCCGACAGTATGAAAGTTTAAAGATTTTTATCAATTTCAATTTCAACTTTCAATACTTGCAAATTTCGACCGTTTATGAAGATTTAGTCATTTTCGGTTTTCGTTCAGGTTTCAGGTAACGAAGACTCGAGTTCCAACATCGTACGATCGAAAATAAAATAGAAATAAAATCTTTTTGGCTTTTATAAAGTTTATATTAAAACACACATAAAATCTTTTTGGTATTTTTGAATATTTCAAACGTAAAGACTGAAAGCAGTAAATAAATATATACAGACATTCTTTTTGTGAGTTTCGAGGGTAAGAGAATCATATCAGTGTACGGTCATGTCAAAACACTCTCTTTGTTCAATTAGTTAACATTAAGATAAGCATCCTATAACAATTATCGGTATTGTTGTCCACTTAAGCTCAACTTATCAGATGTAATCATGGCGAGGGGATACGTTAAGGTATGATTTATACTTACCGACCGGTGTTCATCCACATCACGACACATTCCCGTATCAAGGTATGCACGAGGGTTCATCTTACCGGTGAGTATACCGATTATCATCTGTTTGACCGTATATGATGTGAGAAACTCACTTATTTTGATTTGAAAACAAGTCCTATGTGATATAATCACTTATTGATGAGGAACTTGATTTTCGATGCATGAGGGCACAGGAGCAAGTCCGTGAACAGGTCAGTACTTTCGTACAGCAGAGAGACGAACTTGACACCCGGAAAGAATCTGTGATATATTATCACTTATTTTGAGGGACATGTGATTGTTGATCACTTATTGAGGTCGTATGCAGTATGTACACGTATGTATAGTATCATGGAAGATCTAGACTTGCGTCCCCGTTATTTTTCGGTAAAAGATTCAACCATGATACCCAGATGATAAGCAGCATAAAGACCGAATATCTCAGAACCTCGGCAATCTCTCAAACGAAATTTCGGTACTAAGACCATATGCCAATGAATGGTTCCCACCCAGGTCTTCAGTCGGTTTAAGTTTATATCACCCTGCACACTTTAAAATGATTGTGAGCCTACCGATACATCTTATATAGAGCTGCTTATCGTTTTTCATTTAAGGTTTAAAGAGGTTAAGACAGACCACTGATGTACTATCATTTTCTCTTTTGCTCGCCAGGAAACTCATTTTTGATTTTCTATTGTTTTTGTGTTTTTGAAATTTTTCGATGTTTTTGGATTTTCAAATTTGGATTTACTCCCCCTAAAATCAATAAACTAAGACAAATTTAAAACACAAAGGTATTTACAAAAAATGATTTTCCGATGTGGATTACTCTTGCTTGACCTTAATGCCGTTTACCAATAAAAGATAGTCAAATCTTGATTTGTCAAAAGCTTTGGTAAAAAGGTCGGCACGTTGGTCATCGGTGTGGACGTAAGCAACATCGATTAGCCTTTTCTCAAAGCAATCACGTATGAAGTGATACTTAATTTCGATGTGCTTAGTCTTTGAATGCTGCACAGGATTTCTAGTGATCTGTAATGCAGCAGAATTATCAACGTAAATAGGAGTAGTTAGGAATTCAAAACCGTAATCACGCATTTGTTGTTGTATCCACAGGACTTGGGAGCAACAACTTGAGGCAGCAATGTATTCAGCTTCGCATGTTGATGTAGCGACGCACGTCTGCTTCTTGCACTGCCATGTGACTAGGCGATTTCCCAAAAACTGACATCCAGCCGTTGTGGATTTGCCGTCGATTTTGCATCCGCCAAAATCAGAATCACTGAATGCGATCAAGTCAAAGTTATTATCCCTAGGGTACCACAGACCGGTGTCAGGGTAACCCTTCAAATAACGAAAAATCCTTTTTACAGCTGCAAGATGTGAGGCCTTCGGGTTCACTTGATATCTGGCAAGCAGGCACGTTGGGTACATTATATCTGGTCTTGATGCTGTGAGGTACATAAGGGATCCTATCATCGCGCGGTAGTGTGAGGGGCTAACATCTTGACCCTTCAAGTCTGGAGTAATTCCGTGATTTTGTGGCAATGGGGTACCGATGGGCGTTGCATCAGACATCTGGAACCGGCTCAAGATGTCACCAACATATTTAGTCTGATGGATGAATATCCCAGACTCCGTTTGTTGTACTTGTAGGCCCAAAAAGAAGGTCATTTCCCCCATAGCACTCATCTCGAATTTATCCTGCATAACACGCTCGAAATCCCTACACAAAACATCATTAGTAGAACCAAATATAATATCGTCAACGTATACCTGTACCAGTAGAAGATCTCCATCTTGTTCTTTGATGAAGAGAGTACAATCGATAAGACCTCTGCGAAAACCATTCTCCAGCAGATAATTAGATAAGGTTGCGTACCAAGCTCGCGGTGCTTGATGAAGACCATAGAGAGCTTTGTTGAGCAACCAAACCCGATCGGGATGGATAGGATCTTCAAAACCTGGAGGCTGTTCGACGTACACCTCTTCTTCTACCACACCATGTAAGAAAGCACTCTTCACGTCCATCTGGTATACCTTGAAACCTTTGAATGAGGCATAAGCCAGAAAGATCCGAATTGCTTCTAGACGTGCAACAGGCGCATAGACTTCGTTGTAGTCGATTCCTTCAATCTGACGAAAACCTTGAACGACTAATCGTGCTTTGTTTCGAATAACAATCCCACGGTCATCCTTCTTGCATTTAAACACCCAACGGGTACCAATCTTCTTGTAACCAGCAGGTTTCTCTACGAGTTTCCAGACACCAAGCTTCTGGAATTGTTGCAGTTCTTCCTGCATCGCTTCAACCCATGAGCTATCTTTCAAAGCATCTTTCCAAGTTCTTGGTTCTTCCTGTGAGACATAACACGCGAAAGACCAATCATTCTGTTGACCAGATTCTCGGATAGTTGCATACAAGCCTGCATTGTTGTTGTTCCGCAACATGTTTCTTGTTTGAACGCCACTTTGTACATTCCCGATGATGTTTTGTTGAGGATGGGTATTATGAATCCTTGTTTCTGGATAATCTGGAACTGGAATATTTGTACCCAGATTGTTGAGATTGAGATCAGCAATCAATTCAAGGCCCGGAATTGACGAAGAGGATGATGCAGAAGTTTCAGCTGTTCGAGGGACATCCACTGGAGGTGTACCTTCTGAAGTACCATGTACTGCTGCTGTTGGTCCTTGATCTGCATCTAGAAATTCGTCATCCTCTGAAGATTCGTTCAATTCGGTAGCATCTTGAAAATCCTCATTGTCGAGAGCATTATTGTTCACCGAAGATGGTTCTTGATTGACAATAATGGGACGAACCAACGGCGAATCTGTTGCATTATCACTCTCGAAAAACATCCTTGCCGCAGCACTTTCTTCAACGGCTTCAACATTGATCGAATTGAAAAAGTCATCGTACTCAAACATCCAAGGCTGACCAGGATTTCTGACTGGTAAAGTGTGCCTTTGTACTCTGACTTCAGACCATTCCTCGACCCTTTTAGTCTCTAGATTCCAGACTCTTAAGTTTGGGGTGGAATACCCAAGAAAGTATCCCTCAATAGATCTTGTCCCAAACTTTCCATGAGGATCGATAATTGTGCATGGAGCTCCAAACGGTTCGAGATAAGACAAGTCTGGTTTCCGTTTGTTGATAAGCTCAAAGCAGGTCTTGTTGTGCCTTTTGACTGTAAGGACTCGGTTCAACGTATAGCATGCAGAGGACACAGCTTCAGTCCAGAATGGAATGGGAAGCTGCGACTCTGCCAACATAGTCCTAGCAGTCTCGATCAATGTGCGGTTCTTACGTTCAGCAACGCCATTCTGTTGAGGAGTATAAGCTGCACTAAATTCGTGAAGAATACCTTTTGAAGTGCAAAACTCCGCCATGGCCTGATTTTTGAATTCAGTACCATTGTCGCTACGTATCCGCCTAACC
The DNA here is from genome assembly GCA_030545235.1 of Helianthus tuberosus. Lineage (NCBI taxonomy): Eukaryota > Viridiplantae > Streptophyta > Magnoliopsida > Asterales > Asteraceae > Helianthus > Helianthus tuberosus. Next base: position 9,957 of record JARYGA010057670.1, read on the forward strand.
TTCAAGTTGTAAAGATTCTCAATCTGAAAGATCAAGTTTTTGATAATACTGAAGGTTTCACTCTTGTGTGCCATGAACGCCACCCACGAAAATCTTGAATAATCATCAGTAATCACGAGGCAATATTGATCATTCCTAATACTTTTGTGTTTGACAGGACCGAACAAATCCATGTGCAAACGTTCAAGAGGAACAGCCACCGTGTTGACTTTCTTTGTAGGGTGTCGCTTCTTCGTTTGCTTTCCTTTCTGGCACGAAACACAGACGTCTTGAAGATGGAAATTTTTGAGAGGAACACCATTCACCAATTCATTTGATACCAAATGATTCATTTTGCGTAGGTGAATGTGACCCATTCGTCTGTGCCAAGAGATTGTGTCTTTTTCTGTGGCTTTGGAAACGAAACATGTTGCTTGTGCAGACGTTGTGATAGCTTGGCTCATATCAAGGACATACAGATCATTTATCCTTGGAGCCGACAAGAGAATCCATTCTTTTGGAATTTTGAAGCCGGGTTTCAGCACATAACATCCATTAGCATCAAAGTGTACTGAGAACTGCTTGTCACAAATTTGAGAAACACTAAGAAGATTGTGATCAAGTTGTTGCACAAAGTTGATCTTGTCAAAGCTAACAACCCCGTTGGAAATCATTCCTTCACCCGTTATATATCCACCCTTATCTCCAGCAAAAGCAACATAACCTCCTCTAATAGATTTGACGTCGTAGAGAAGCTTCATGTCACCTGTCATGTGCCTGGATGCCCCACTATCAACAATCCAATGACTACTGATAGTTCCTCCTGGAACACCCTGCACATAAACTCAATCGATTAGTTGGAGATGGGGACCCAAGCCATTGTGGTCTTGGGTCTTCCATTTTTATCAACAACAATAACTTCCACCTTTTGATGATTCGGAAATTTTGATGGTCCCCCTGATTCAGTAACCGTTTTAGGTTTCCAGGTCTGTTGAGTTATACCAGTTTGTTTGTTTGAAGTTTTTGAAAACTTTGAATTATCTGGTTTAACTGAAACAGATGGAATGTGAACCACATCGGTTTTAATCGCCTTTTCAATTTTCTTGACCTGTTGGCGTTTCTGTTTCTTTTCCCTTTCTCTTATGAGTCGGGGATCTTGTTTTACAGGAACAGATCGCTTGCGGTCAGTTGGGCCACGGGGAACATCAACTATGTCTTTTTGTTTATGAAGATACGGGCAATTGCGAATGACATGCCCAATTGTTCCACATTCAAAACATGATCTTCGTTCAACAAACCCCGAAGTATCATGTGGTCGTCTTGCCGATGATGAACTTTGTGAACCCGAGGTACTAGGTTTTGAACTACTTGGTTCATTCCTTTTCATCACTGTTGCCTTTTGGACAAAATCTAGGTTAGATTGATTTGCAAACTTTTCAATTTTGTCCGTTCCCTTCGATTTCACAAAGTTTACATTCTTCTTCTTCTTCTGATTCGGCTTCTTTTGACTCTGAGTCGGTGCCTTACCTTTGGGTTTGGTATGATTTTGCTGGGTTTGCACTGTTGGTGATTTCTTGTTCCCAAATTGTTTTCTGACTTCAGCCTTTGGGATAGAAGGACACTGTGTGACTGTAACATGTGGTCCGGTCTTTCCCAAAAACTTACTTGTCGAATTTTCAAAGACTTTACTTATTAAAGATTGATTAACATTCTTAATAGGAAAATCTTTGTCTGAGTAAATTTTATCATCACCAACAAGAGTGTACAGCAAATCCACACTCTCCGACTCGTTTGCCGATGTGGACTCGGTTGGAACAGTCTTAGCAGGTTTTGTGGGAGGATCACATAGGATATGATTCTCAAGAGGTATGTACTCTTCTTTGATCACTGCATCAGACTTTTCCGAATCAGTATCATCAGACTCATCATCAGAAGAATCAACATCCTCAACCACAACTGGAGGATCCTGATTCTGTTCAGCAGTTACAAATGTATCTGCTGACACATCTGAGTCTGACGATACTTCTTTCTTGTATCCGAGCCCTGCTGCAAATTCCTCAACATCCAAAGGAACAGATGGCTCAAAGTGAGTCCTATACTCCTCATCAGGCAAAGCATCAAAATTGTTTCTCACGGGTGGTGGACATTTCTTATAGCCTATGCATGTGACATCCCGTTTTTCCTTTTGAACATCAATGATGTGATCCAACACATAGCTAGAACTCAAATAACTGTCTAACTTGAGTCGGATCGCCTCACTTTCTGTTTTAACACAGGCCATTTCTTTTTGCATAACCTCAAGACGAGTTATATACAGGTTAATGTCAGTTTGTTTTCGGGAAACCATTTTTGTCAACTCTGTTTTATCTTTCTTTAACGTTTCAATCATTGACTTAAATTCCTTTTCATGGTTTCCATAAAACATATTGGCTTCAGTGCATTTTGAGAGATCAACGGTCAATTTCTGATTGTGAATAAATGTCACATCATATTTCTCTTGCAAAGCCTCGTGTTTGCTTTGCAATTCACACCACCTATCATTCACAGAAACATGTTTGTCTTGCAATTCAAACAAACTAGCTTGTAAAGCATCGTGTTTGCCTTGCAACTCAGACATGTTTGCTTCCAAATCAACACATCTAGCATGCAATCTATCACAATTATCACATCTAACAGAAGTGGGTTCATCGACACATACCTGACTTGATGAACTGTCGACATTCGCCATAAAGGCTGAATGGAGAGAAGACGAAGAATAAGCAGCTTGATCCACCAAAATAGATCTTCTTTGAATTCCTGCTGCAACTTCATCCAACAGCTCATCAATATTTGCATCGACTGACGCACTTGATGTGTCATCCACATGATCATCGCCTGAAGCGGAGGACTCTTCATCTGAACTTCCACTATAACCGGAAGAGTCTTCATCCTCAGAAGATTCACTGCCATTGGTGGAAGATTCTCCACCACTGGTGTGATTAAGATCCTTGACAATCTCAGCAAAACACGCCGTTCCATCCGGAGCATCATTTCCCAACTGTAGAGACCAGTCACAACCTTCATCTACTTGAACCACAAGTGCCTGATTGGCATTTGATGGTCCTGCCTGAGTCTGATTGTTGACAGGCACCATTGTGCGAACATTGTTCCTGTTCTGGTTCTGCTGGTTGCCTTGACCTCTGAAGGGATTCTGGTTCCCATGTTGAGATGGCCTTGTACATTCACGCTTAAAATGGCCACGTTCACCACAGTTGAAGCATTTAACAGCTTGTTTATCGAACCCATACTTGGTGTCTTTCTTGCTTTCCAAGCTGGTTCGGCCCGTTCTCTCCATGAAATCCTTTGCTCGCCTAACAGCACTGGCAAAGGCCCACTTAATATCCATCATCTCCATCTCCTCTTTATCTATCTGTTGATAGTCTTCTTGAGTCAGATTAATGTTGCCAATCTGACCTTCTACTAAACCACAGTATGCGCTCACCACAGTGTTTAGCAGCTCCATGTGTTCCTTTGCTACTTCCACACTAACTTTTGAAAAGCTTGAGGTGTCGAGCCGTACTGTATTTGGCTTTGATTGCTGACCAGCAGATGATGTACTTCCATAGCATGCTTGCTGTTGAGGAGGAAGTGGATTCCCAAAAATATCAGTTGTTCTGATTTGCTGTTGCTGTTGTGGTGCTGGTTGAGGAGCTGGATTAAGCGGATTTCCAAACATATCTGTTGTTGGAGGAGGAATGCCATACAAGCTCGTGCTAGACACAAATGCTGTTTGAAGTGGAGCGTGTGAAGATGGTTTTGCAGAAGTGCTAGAAGTTCCATAATAAATTTCAGGATTTTGTGGCACTGCAACTCTTTTTGCCTTTAGAGTTTCTTCCTGATTCTTGTTTTCCAGGAGTTGAGCAAAATCACCGAAGCTTGTTGTATCCAAAGTGCCATTGTACTTCATGATTTCTATGAAATTACTCCATTGAGGTGGCAGTGCATCTGCAAACTTCTTCACTATCTCTACTGAAGTTGTTACAACCCCAGTATTCGCCAATTCAGTCAGCAAATGAGTAAATCGACTTGTCAAATCTCCTAGAGATTCGTTCTGCATACAAACAAAACCATCAAACTCTTTCTTTAGCAGATCTTTTCTTAATTGACGGGTTGCTTCATTTCCTATGCCCCTTATCTTCAATGCGTCCCACAACTGCTTCGTTGTCTTGAAACTGACGAATTGATGATAAATATCTTTGTTTAAGGCCTGAGTAAGAATGGCATATGCTTTCTTCTCCAAATCATAGACTTTCTTTTGATCTTCGTTAAGATCTGCAAATGTAGCAGCAGATGATGCAGCAACCTCTATTGTTTGATCAAAATCTGTGATGAACCGCAACCACAACTCTGTATTTTGACCAAGAACGTACGTATGAAATCTACCAAACCATCCCGGATATTCACTTAAGTGCATCAACTTTGGAGGCTTAGTCAAACTTCCTGTTTCACTTTCGCTTAGCAAAATGCTTTGAACACTTGGAGCTTGATTTGATACGAATGCCCATTGACCGGTAGATGTAGCATTGGCTTGCGAACCCGAATCCGGAGTTGGAGTACCAAAATACATCTCTGTATTTACCGGAACACCCCACAACGAATTCATTTTTGATCAGCCGAAAGATACCTGTCGAAGGACACTTGAAAAATACAAACTGTTAAGCACAAACAGATTAAGGGTCGAAAGATCAACACCTGTTCGAAAGATCAACAGGGTTCGAAGGATCAATGTTTTCGAAAGATTCCCCACCGAAGGATCCTTATCCTTCGAGAACTTACTGTAGACCGAAAGATGAACACTGTTGAGTGTCGAACAATGACTTCGAAAGACTCCCCAGTCGAAGGATCCTTGTCTTTCGAGAATGAGCAGTGTACCGAAAGATATATGTTTCGAATGTATTCCTTGGAACGAAAGATAAGTCTCACACTTCGAAGGATGCTCGAAGGATAACTATCTGTCGAACCTCCTTTGGTCGAAAGATGATCTTTCGACTTCGAAGGATATCTTTCGAACTAGCTCTGACACAGTTGACAAATCGGACAGTTTGGTGAAAAGTTGACGGGTTGGTAGAAACTTTCTGCAGAAAGTATGGTCAGACCATATCTTTCAGGTCTGAGCATGCAGGTTTTCACCAACCAGGTAATGATCAATATTTTAAACAAAGTACAACTTCCAACACACAAACACTTGGTAAATCAAAATTTTAAGATCAAAGTGTATTTTTATCAAGAACACAACCCAGAAATATGAGATTTCTGATGAACCGAAGGTTTTCCGAAACCGGAATTTTGCTTGAAACTTCACTAAAAACCAACTTTTAATATGTGAGTATGAAAAGTATAGTGGTTTTTATAAAAACTTCCAGCAAAACACCAAGATTTCAGCCGTTTTTAACACGTTTTCCAGAAAAATATGAACTTTAAATCCCGAAAAACACAAGAACACCTCGGTTTTAACAAGGAGAAGAGCCAAGGCTCTGATACCACTTGTAGGTCCGGCTAGGGGAGGATCTAGTCGCCTAATCCTTGTATACGAACCACTCCGGTTGTGCGGAATCCAACCGAAATAGCAAACCGAGATAGAACACGCAATAACACGACACACGATATTCAACGATTAACACCACTTGTATTAAACGTATGAAAGGTCCGGTTACAGCTCAATGTTTACAAATCAGCTCTGCAAACTCTCTCTAGTGTGTGTGTGTGTTCCTAATCTGTCTGAGTGTCCAACCTTCCGACTATCGAAATGAACACAACACACGGGTATTTATACCCGAACACAACAGGTCTGGTCGAAGGATCATGCAGACTGGTCGAAAGATCATCTTTCGACCACAAGCAGCTCGAATGATCAACATGAATCACGAAAGATGGGATCTTTCGTGGTCCATCTATCGAAGGTCCATCTTTCGAGCAGGTCATCGAAGGATATAAGTGATCCTTCGATGACACATCCTTCGACCCAACATCTTACACACATAATGTTGACTGTTTGGCCAAGTCAAACCAGGAGGATGGTTGACTTGGTCAAACTTACAGACTAACAAAGACATCGTTTTACATTGTGACCGAATACAGACAAAGTGCAGACATAAGTGCACCAACACATAGTCCCGTTGAGAGCTGAGTATTATAGAAAGGTGATGAAAGATGACACATATGCTAAAAGGCATGAAAAGGAGATCAGATATGCCATGTTATCGTGTCTAAGAAAAAGGGATGAAGAGAGAATGAAGAAGAGTGTTGAAGAGATGGTGAACAATCTGAAGAAGAATGCTGAAGAGGTTAACACAGAAGCTGTTGAAGTTGAAGAAGCTGTTACTGAAAAACAGCAGACTGAAGAAGAGGTGAAGAAAGAAGAAAAGAATGAGAATTTGGAAGATGGTGATGCTGGTGATGAAGTTAGTGTTGAAAAGAAGCAAGATGATGCTGATCTGATGCAGACAATAGCTGCTGAAAACACCGAAGTGCCAATCACTGAGGTAAATTCTGATTCTGATAACTTGGAACTGATTGATCAGTGCAAGAAATGCATGGAACCGTGCAGAGCTTGTACTGAAAAAGATGAGCAATTCAAAACAAGAGATCTTGAATTCACAAAAATTGAAAACATTTTCAAAGAAAAATGCAAAGAAATGCTAGAAAAAGATAAAGTTTTTAAAGAAAATGATGAAAAACTTTTAGAAAAATGTAACAAATTAGAAAAGGACAATGAAGTTTTGAAAGAAAATGTTTTGAAAATGACAAATGAATGTGAACAAAAAGAAATTGCTTGTCAAGAAATGAAAAAGGAATATGACTCTATGAAATTAGCATATCACATTACAAAAGAGTCATATGAAAAAGTGAAAGACGAAATGAAATATGCTCAATCAAGAATGAATTATCTATCTGAAACAACCAAAGAGCTTAAACGAATGTATTCTATAAAACAAGATGTTGTTAATTACTATATTGAGGATGTTGCTAAGTTAAAGCGACAGATTGCTGATTTAGAAAAGGAAAACAACAAGTTAAAGAGTTACCACATGTCGTCATATGTGCTTGAACGAATTTTCAATATAAAACCGGGTGATGGTGAGTCTGAGCAGAACAAGAAAGGCATTGGCTCAGAGTTTCATCAAGTTCCACCACCGGGAAAATTTGCATTTTATGATGAGGAAAAGGTCGAAAAAGCTTTCAACATGGAAGACCAATTGCCAGACAACATTGACATAACCTATTCCAAATCTGATGAGTCTCATGATTCAGAGGTGGTAGGTAAAGTCGTTGAAAGTGTGTTGAAAGAAGAGTCAGTTGATACAGGTAAATCTGAATCACATGATGAAGATGAAGGAAATCTTCATGATGGATATATTAAAAACATAAAATCCGAGAAAAATTTGAATGATGATTCAAAAGGATTGGTTTATACCATGATTGGATCAGACAAATTGTACTTAGATGTTGTATTCCCGATTCAGAATGTGATTTCAGAAAAGGTTGATAAAGTTTTCAAAATGGTTGAAATTGAGAAGTCTGAGATTTCAAAGTTTGTTGGTAAGAGTCGTAAAGGTTCGTATAACAAACCTGGTTTCAAAAAGAAGAACATGAAGGCTGGTTTGGGTTATAAGAAGAAACAGAATCGAAACAAAAATGAGATGCCAAATTATCAGGCAAAAATGAGTTTTGTTCAAGGAAACAGTTTAGCAGAAGAAAAAGAACTCAAATTGAGACAGACTAATGATGAGTTTTTTGCTAAACAGAAAAAGCAACAACCACAGGTCAAAGATGTGTCCATGAGAAAATGTTTTAAATGTGATCAAAAAGGACATCTTGCACGCAAGTGTCCAAATCTGAAACCTGTGGATGTTGATAAAAAAAGTTTGATGCTGAGAAACGAAAATCTGAGAATGTGAGACAAAGGTCAACCAGTTTTGACTCAAAACAAACTTGGAGGTACAACACAAACAAGTTTGCTTCGAATCAAAATTGGAAGTCAAACCCGTATAGGTTTGATTCGAGACAGACCTGCAATTCTCACACACCCAGATTCAGAACAACACAAAGGTTGAAAACAACTGTTGATATGACAAAATCACAAGAATTTTGGAAACCAAAAGTTTTTCAAAAACAAAATGTTCAAAAAGAGTCTCATTTTTATAAAAGAGGTACGCCGAAAGGTCAAACATGGTCTATTAAGAAACAAATGACTTCGGTAAAAGATGAGAAAGTTGAAGTAAAAGTTGAAAAGATTTTTATGAAAGATGACAAAGATTTTCCGAAATTGAATGAAAATTATTGTGTTGAAATGCCTAAGTTTCAACAGACCTGGGCTAAATTGTTCAAGTAATCAATTAGTCTAAATGTGCAGGTGCTCAACAAAACCAAAGATTGTGAGAATGGAGATTGGAGCAGCCTGACACAACGAGGAGAGGAGGCTGCTGAATCCCGTGTTGGTTGAAACAGGAAATTTATATGTTTTTCTGTAAATAAATAAACAATATTTCAAAAACCCTAAAAATTGAAAAATTTGAAAAACTAAAAATATGTTTGTTGTTAGTTTCTGTCAAATAATAGAAAATTACAAAAATATGTGTAGATTGAATATGCCGAAACCCTAACGGCTGAACAAACATGATTACTTTCACCAGATTGAAAAACGGTTTTCAAACTGTAAAAATCAATGTGTTGTAAATCATGGGGGTATGTATATTTTCTGCAAATCAGAGCACTTTAAGCAGAAAAAGGATGGCGAGACAAAGCTATCAGTATTGGTTTGTCAAATTTTCTTTAATGGTTTTGAATTTTAGGGGGAGAAAAATTTTGTCAGAAAATACAAAAACATTTGAAAATTTTGAAAACGTCAAAAAAAACATGATAAATTTCAAAAATTGAGTTTTTGCGTAAAAAGAGGAAATGATAGTATATCAGTAGACAGTTACAGTATGCTAAAGAAATGTAATGATTAAATAGTACTAAACAGTCTCACTGATGATGTGCCGATAGGTTTTTACACATTTAGTAGGTTTGTTCAGGATATAAATCTAAATCTTACTTACTTATTTCGTGGGGAACACTACTTGGATAAATAGGTAACCCCTGAAATCTCGTTTGAAAGGTTCCTCTTTCTGATATACTAGGTCTTTATACTCAATGATATCTGGGGTATTATTCCGGGACTTCTGCTGAATGGAAGTTCTGACCTAGTCCTCGAATAATACTTTTCGTAAATGCTTGAAACATAGCATCACCCTCAGCATATATGATAAGACAATAAAATTGCTTAGCAATGCTGTTGTAAAAAAGATCCTCTAAAGGGGACACACCCACAAGTTGAGTCATGATCTCTCTACTGAACGATGGTTCTGACCTGAGCTCTCATGATTCTTCATAATTTATTAACCCCTTACAGATATCATTTGTGTTATAATTACCTGTAAGACTGAATATTGGGATCTGGATACGGGAGTATATTCAAGAGGTGGGACACATGTATAAGTTTAAGTCTCTAAAACACTTAATCCGTATCCTGAACAGATTGAAAATTGTGTGAAAATCTAAGTGGATCAGTATATTGACAATCTAAGTGAATTGTTTAATTCTTATTGTGTAACTAAGCTCAACGGTACTTGTAACTTGTCAAAAACTGATATGATCCTCTGTCGCATACTCAAACAAAAATATTGTCTGTAAATATGTTTGTACATATTTCTTTACTGCTTTATATTTTTCAGAAAAATACAAAAAGTTTTTTATTCTGCTTTATTTTCGACAACCGATATCTGAAATGCTGAGTTTCAAAATCTAAGCAAGCTGATTGTATTTCTGAAAATAAAACAAGTTCATTAATTTGAAACTTGAACTAAAATCAAAAATTTCAAAAACAGTTTGTGATATCTCCAAGGTCATTAATTTGGACTTGGATGATAAACTGTGAGGGAGTTGGATTCTTTAATGATTGCTAGATCAATGAAGTTTGTTGATAGGGGAAGTGGATTAGAGAAGATTGATTGATAATATGAAAACATTGTATTTATGAATGTTTAAGTGATTGCAGATAATCCAGACTACGATCCCGAGAGCAGAGTTTAAGGAGGAGTCTGAAGACAAGCTTGAAGCAAAGAGGAGATTGTAGATGGAAAGCTAGGTGTCGATCCCAAAGCACGGAAGCTTGATGAAAAGGGGAGCCAGAAGCTGATAAGAAGAAGAGAAAGATTGTTGGATGCTTACATTGTTACAACTTGAAAGAATAGGCAGAATGATCAAGACTGAAGATGTGTCATATTGAAGATTAGTCACTGAAGACTTCGTCAATATTCGAGGGGGAGTCTGTTAGTGCATTACGTCTATTGACTTCGTCTTGTATCATGTATTAGAATAGGATAGAATAGGATATCCAGTGCACGAGGTTCGAGAGTCAAAGTTTAGTGATTAAGCAAGAGGTTTCGCTCATATGGACATTGTCCATAAAAGCGAAACTATAAGCAACAGGTTTCGCTCATATGGACATGTCCATATAAGCGAAACTACCTCAACTATATATAGGTGCATTGTTTGTTCATTTTGGGAACGGATCCAGAACTTGTAACAAAGTGCTGCCAAACTTTGTCCAGGTTGTAATCATTGTTATTATCAATCAAAGTGACAGATTATATAGTATCAAGCTGTTTTCGCGTCCAGTTCTCTGATTCCGCCTTTGAACCGGACATAAAGCTCTTCTGATCGACTCAATCGGGTCAAACAACGATCCAACATCAATCTTACTTCTACTAACAAACAACACCCAATAATCATAACCATACAAGATCAACATGATTTAACCATACATCTACTCTTTATCCACTCTTTATCCCTTTATGTTTCAAGATTAGTTTATGTTCTTTAGTGTTTCCAAACATTTTATCATTCAATCAACTATTAACCACTAAAAACAAGAACAAGATGAAGTTTTTAAGCACTTACTACTAGCACAAGGCTAGGGGAGAAACAAGGCGTAAAAGTGGTGGATAAAAGAAAACTAGGGCGGTCCTTGAGCTTCCGAGTGCACCAAGCTTGCTTGTTGGACCTCTAACACCTTTGGATGTATGGAAATGGCTTGTAATAAGGTTGATGGTGGTTGTATGGTGGATGGTGGTGGCGGCCGTGAATGGGGAAAGGAAGGAAGGAGAGTTTTGTTGAAGATGGGTGTTTGTGATGAAAGAGAGTGATTAACCTTCAAGTTAATTTATAATCCAAGTTCTATGTATATCCATCATGTAAAGTGTTTCTTGTACCAACAACATCTAACAATTAAATAATCAAAAGAATGTGGGGATGTCCCCACATCCCTTAACCGTCGAAGTGGGGGGGGGGTATAGGGTTGGGTTGTGATGGAACTAGTTTCCATGTAGTTAGGATCTAATGTGTTTAGTTAGTGTATTAGTGTGTGTTGTTAATTATAAGGTGTGTTAGGGTGTTCGGGGACCCTAACTAGCTCAGAAAAGTAAAAACAATGTGTTTGGCAATATTTTTATATTCCGGGTAAAGTCCGGTTGTTCGGTTGGATGTTGATCCGTTAAAGTGCTAAATTAGTCTTTAAAGTGTCTTTTATATTGTTTTTAGTAACACATTAAATTCCCAACACTTTGGAAAGTGTCTAGGACCATTTTACCAAGTTTTTGCACTTTACTAGCTTGGTTAAATGCTGAATTTTGGTATTTAGTGCAGAATTCTTCCCTTTAAGTATGTTTTAGGCACTTCCGGGCGCTATAACTATCACCTAGTGAAGCAGTTTTATGGTCCTCACTTTCCTACACTCCCTACTAGTGTAGTCTTCTACTCCTGGCTCACACTGGCCTCAAAAATATTGTCTATCTAGGTGCTGGCATTGTCAGCATGTTTCTGGGTTATCCGCTCACTGTGCTAACTGTGCTTTGTGCATCAAGTTTGTCACTAATGTTTGTATGAAATAAATGGAGTGACAGTACAGAATGTGATGCATGTGTATGTATGTAACAGAATTCAGTAAGCAGTTTAATCACAGTTGTAATCAAGCACAGTCAATAAGCACAAATTAAATATTAATTAATTATACGGATACCTGTAAAAGTGAGGGTTGTCACATTCTCCCCCCGTTAGAGAAATTTCGTCCCGAAATTTTAGGCTCTGCTTCTAGTTGCAGGAGTCTTGGGAAATAAATGGGGGTATTTTTCTTTCATACGATCCTCACGTTCCCACGTGAATTCTGGCCCATGTCTTGCATTCCATCGAACTTTGACGAGCTTGACACTTCTCCAATGTGTTTTGTTAACTTTCCAATCTGTAACCTCGATGGGTTCTTCGGTAAAGTGGAGCGTGTCGTCGATATGAACTTCATCAGCAGGAATGATCATTGTTTCTTGTGTTGGACTCTTTTTCAAATTCGATACATGGAATGTATCGTGAACACCATTGAGTTCAGCAGGTAGGTCCAACTTGTAGGCTACAAGCCCAATCCTTTGCAGTATTCTGAACGGGCCAATGTAACGCGGATTCAACTTCCCACGCTTTCCAAAGCATGCCACACCCTTCCAGGGTGAAACCTTTAACAAAACCATATCCCCAACTTGAAACTCCAAAGGTTTCCTCCTTTGATTTGCATAGGCTTTCTGTCTGTCGCGAGCCGCCTTGGTGCGCTTTCGAATTTGAAAGATTTTGTCTGTTGTCTCTTGGACTATTTCGGGACCAACAAGCTGTCTATCACCCGCATCAGCCCAGCATAGCGGTGATCGGCACTTGCGTCTATAAAGAGCTTCGAACAGCGCGGCTCCAATACTTGTGTGGTAGCTGTTGTTGTACGAAAATTTGACCAATGGTAAGTGATTATCCCAGCTACCACCTAGGTCCATTACACATGCTCTTAGCATATCTTCCAATGTCTGAATAGTTCTCTCACTCTGGCCATCCATTTGTGGATGAAATGCAGTGCTCAGATTCAACTGCGAGCCAAAAGCTTCTTGGAAGGATTGCCAAATCCTTGACACGAAGCGTCCATCTCTATCAGAGATAATCGAGAGAGGCACTCCATGACGTGCAACAATCTCTTGCATGTATATTTCAGCAAGTTTACTAGTGTTGTCCTTCTCCTTGATTGGTAAGAAGTACGCAGACTTTGTTAGACGGTCTACTATCACCCAAATTGTATCATGGCCCTTGGGCGTCTTTGGCAATTTCGTTATGAAGTCCATTGAAATTTGTTCCCATTTCCATTTGGGTATTTCAGGTTGCTACAGAAGACCTGAAGGCTTTTGATATTCAGCCTTTACCTTGGCGCACGTTAAACATTTGCTAACATATACTGCAACATCGCCCTTCATCCTTGGCCACCAGTAGAAATCCTTGAGGTCTTGGTACATCTTATCCGCACCGGGATGAATTGAGTACCGAGATTTGTGAGCTTCATCAAAAATAACCTTCCTCAAACCACCAAACAGAGGAACCCAAATTCGTTTCATGAAGCATAAAGTTCCTTCCTCGTTTTGTACCAACTGCTTCTCCATCCCACGGAGATACTCGTCCTCAATATTCCTTTCTTTCAAAGCTTGTCTCTGTGCGGCACGAATGCGCAACGAGAGGTCTGTCTGGACAATCATTTCCAAAGCCCTAACCCTTATGGGATTAATCCTTTCTTTTCGACTCGGGGCATCAGCGACCACATTTGCTTTCCCTGGGTGATATTTGATCTCGCAATCATAATCATTCAAGAGCTCTACCCAGCGTCTTTGCCTCATGTTAAGCTCCTTTTGGTTGAATATGTGCTGCAGGCTCTTATGATCAGTGAAGATTGTACATCGCACATCGCGTACCATACAAATAATGTCGCCAAATCTTTAACGCAAATACCACCGCTCCTAACTCCAAGTCATGCGTGATATAGTTTTTCTCATGAATCTTCAACTGGCGTGACGCATATGCTATAACCTTCTGGCGCTGCATCAGTACGCAACCCAAACCTTGACGCGAGGCGTCACAATATACCACGAAGTCATCCGTTCCTTCGGGTAGTGATAAGATCGGTGCGTCATAAAGTTTGTTTTTCAACAATTGAAACACTTCCTCTTGTTTGTCACCCCAATCAAACTACTTGTCTTTCTGTGTGAGTGCGGTCAGGGGTTGAGCGATTTTGGAGAATTCCTCAATGAACCTTCGATAATAACCAGCCAAACCTAAGAACTGTCGAATCTCGGTTGGCGTCTTTGGGGTCTCCCAATCCTTGATCGCCTCGATCTTTGTGGGATCAACATGAATTCCATTTCCATTAACCACATGTCCAAGAAATTGGACTTCGCGTAGCCAGAACTCACACTTTGAGAACTTAGCGTATAACTTCTCCTTTTTAAGTAGCTCTAGAATAGCTCTTAAGTGCTGTTCGTGCTCGTCCTTCGTCTTTGAGTAAATCAGAATGTCATCAATAAACACGATCACAAACTTATCCAAGTACGGCTTGCAGACTCTGTTCATTAGATCCATGAAAACTGCCGGTGTGTTTGTCAGCCCAAACGGCATAACTAGGAACTCGTAATGTCCATAACGAGTCCTAAAGGCCGTCTTCGGGATACTTTACTCTTGTATCCTTAGTTGATGATATCCTGATCGAAGATCGATCTTTGAATAGAAACTTGAACCTTGCAGCTGATCAAACAGGTCATCAATCCTTGGCAAAGGATATCTGTTCTTGATAGTCAACTTATTAAGCTCGCGGTAGTCTATACACATACGAAAACTACCATCCTTCTTTTTAACAAACAGAACCGGAGCTCCCCAAGGTGAGAAGCTTGGTCTGATGAATCCTTTATCCAACAGCTCCTGGAGTTGCGTTGACAACTCCTGCATCTCCGAAGGTGCAAGTCTATAGGGTGCCTTAGCTACAGGCGCGGCGCCTGGAACCAAGTCAATGTGAAACTCGACTTGTCGCTGTAGCGGTAATCCTGGCAAGTCTTCTGGAAAGACTTCAGGATATTCTCTTACGACCGGAATGTCTTCTATTTTTAGCTCCGCAGCTTCTTTATCCAAGATGTGTGCCAAGAATGCAACACATCCCTTTTGTAAACACCTTCTAGCTTTCAGACAGCTAATAATCCTCAGCGGCGTATCACGCTTCTCTCCGTACACTACAATTGTTTCTTCATCCGTCATTGGGATGCGGATGGTCTTCTCGTGGCAAATAATCTTGGCCTAGTTGCTCGATAACCAATCCATTCCCACCACCACGTCGAAGCTTCCCAACTCGACAGGCAGCAGATCTAGCGTAAATTC
>JARYGA010057671.1:0-41034 GCA_030545235.1 Helianthus tuberosus
ATATTTTTCTATGCTCTTATTTTTTGCAAACTCTACATTTGATTCATTTTCAATAACAGCAGTCTCATTTTTCATATCACTACCTTGAACACAATTAATCTTTTTGACAAAAGCTTGATTTTTATTCTTAGGCGGTGAATTTATCCTTTTCAAAGGTTCCCTGTTATTGTTCTTCTTAGCATCATCACTCTCAGATCCATCACCTTGACTTGATGTGGATGCGAAACTACTTGGTGTGGATGCCATAAAGTCTGCTAGCTCATCTTCACTAGGCAGGAATGAATAGTTATGACTAAGAGGAGGTGGAACTTCATTAAAACCCTGGAAGCCCACACTGGTCTTGTCATTACTCTTCTTTAACCCACCCATCATGTGTTTCATTACAAAAGATGAATCTCTGAATTGACTCAATTTCTTTTCAAGTTCAACAATTTTGAGTTGTGCATCTGACAACTCTTTGCATTTTTCATAAATCTCTTTTGTTTTCTCAGCCATCATGTCATGAGCTAAGTCTATGACTTGAAGTTTTTCATTTAGTTTGCAAGTTAAAGCTTCAATTTCAGCTTCACAACCTTTTATTTTCTTCAAGTATGTAGATTCATTTCTTTTAGCAAAAAAGTTTGACTCTTTTACGTTTGACATCTCGCTTACCAGACTTTGGTTTTGTGTTGTCAATCTGTCAACCTCACCCTGTAGTTCACGACATCTCAAACATACAGAATTAAATTGTACCTCTTTCCCATGAACTTCTGAGGTTTTATCAGCAACAACCTGTTCAGCTTCAGCTTCACTCTCTTTCTCTACTTCAGCAACAACATGTTCAGCTTCACTCTCTTTCTCTACTTCAACATCCACTTGTGCTTCAGCATTCTCCACTTGAGCTTCAGCATTTTTTACTTCAGATTCAGCATCACTCACAGTAGTTTCAGCCTCATCAACTGGCACTATCTCTGCCATGAATGCCTGAGTGGCACTCTCATTTCCCTGATATCGCTTTTGTAATGCATCCCACATATCCTTTGAATTAGTGTACTTGTTGAAGGTATGCTTGATGCTATCAGGTAAGGACATTTTAATTGCAGCCAATGCTCTCTTTTCAGCGTCATACTTCCTTTTATCATCCTCTTTCATGTTCACATAGTCTGTTCTACGTGGTCTGCCCTCATAATCATGTGTAGGGTTTATGTACCCATCTTCTATACAGATCCACATGCGTGCATCCTGAGATTCAATGAAGGATTTGAAGTTTTCCTTCCATGTAAGATAATTCTCCACCTTCATCATCTTAGGTGTTTTCAAATTCATCATGTTTGACATTTTAACGTAACAGACTGTTAAAACCGTACAAAATTTTTCCGAAAACAGTGGTTACCAAATTACACCGTTAGAATCGTATCGAAAGACGAGTCTAATGATGTCTAATGTCAAAAACCGAAATCGGGATTTTCCAGAGTCGGTCCAAACGGTTCTGTCTAACGGGCTACGGATCAATTTCTATTTGCAAAACGCTGAAATTTTATCGACGCTTCCCAACTGAAATTCCACCTCTTAATTTCGCTGGTTACTGATTAAATTCGCTGGTTACAGATTAATTTCGCTGGTTACTGATTAAATTCGCTGCTTATTTTCGCTGGTCAAATTCACTGCTGAATTTCGCTGAAACCGTGATAATTTCGCTGTGGAAAACTATACGGTTACCAAAGTCGCCTTTGGATTTACTTCGCTGATAAATATGCTGGTTAAATTCGCAGATCAGTCAATTTCGCCAGTAAAGTTAATTTCGCTGGTCTTTAAGTTTGGAAATTCAATCTTTTCTGAATTTTGCAGATTTTATCCTGATTTCGTATCAATTTCCTGCAAGATCAAACAAGCAAATCAGCAACTTTTGTCAAAAAAAATGATGAACTTGATGAAGAACACAAAGAACACGAAGAACAATCTTCGAATCTTCAAGCCTTTTCAGCCAAAATTCTTCAAGAATCAACCAAACCTGCAACCAAAAACACTAATACAGCAAAATTAAATATGCAAACAGATCAAACACTTCAAAAATTTCGAAAATCAGCCACCAATATTTCGAAACCCTAGGTCTTAAAAACTTAAAATTTTCGAAAATTTCCAAACAACCCGAAAATCAGCCCTTTTCTGCAGCAACAATTCTGAACCGAGCTTTCAAGAGCCTAATGCTCTGATACCAATTGTAGGTCCCCTATTCGTATGGATCTTTCACAGAATTGTCTTTCCAATCAAGAGTGCGGAATCCTCTTGATCAGAATATCACAAAAACAAGTAGAAGAACATAAACAGCAAATCACTTTCAACCCGGGTTTCTATTGATTATCCAAACAAACGTTTTACAATCAATCAAACCCTAACCAACTCACAATTTCGTCCAAGACTAAGTCTCTCACGAAAATACTCACAAACAATGTTCTGGCTGATTAACCTAAACCCTAAAGCCTAACCTTGTTTATATAACACAAGGTTTGCTACTTGGGCTAGGATAAACCACATGAGCTGCGAATTTGGGCAAGGCCCAATTCGTCCCACATCCCCATAAGTATGGGTTTGGTTAGCCTAAACATTACAAGTCACTAATACAAAGCTAAACCCGCTAACTGTTTATCGTATAACTAATTACAAGATATCCAAAGACCAAATCTAAGCTGTTGTCACAAACATGCACCAACATCCGCTTCGGACAAAGCAGTCGGCTCGGTTTTTTTGTTGGAAAGGAAAGGAGTACAAACTCATATTTATTATGTGAGCAGAATGTTAACTAATCCAGAAACGCACTATTCGATAGTGGAGAAGTTAGTTCTCGCGTTGGGGCATGCATTTAGAAGGTTGCGCAGGTACTTCACGGGCCACATAATCACTGTTCTTACCAATTTCCACATTGTTAACATTCTTCAAAAGCCCAAGATCTCAGAAAGATTAGCGAAATGGGCGATCGAGTAGGGGGGTCACAACATAGTTTATCGACCGCGCCCAACAATCAAGGGGCAAGTCCTGGCAGACATTGCGACGGAGGTTCCCGCATACAAGATACAAGAATGTGAAGCAGTTGAAATGCCCGCGCAAGGGACGTCAGATGAACTATGGTTGTTGTTCACTGATGGGGCATCGAATGAGGATGACGCGGGAGCAGGGCTACAGTTGGTCAGCCCTAAAAAGCATGAATTCACGTACGCCATCAGGTTAGATTTCAAGAATACCAACAATGAGGCCGAGTATGAAGCGTTCTTGGCAGGTCTGCATTTAGCCATCAAGATGGGCGTAAAGAACTTACAAGCGCATGTAGACTCTTTGCTGGTTTCCCAACCAAATTAACGGGTTATACGATACGAATGATGAAGTCATGATGGGTTGGTAAATTTCCAAAGCTTAACGTGTTTAATTTTACCGATTTGTGTGAAATTGAGTTTTAGAAAACACTAGATGGTTTTTATTTTGCAGGCCTTGACATGTTTAAGGTGTATTTTGAAAGCTTAACGGAGCTTGGGAATGAAATTAGGAAGAACGGGAGTGGAAAAACGAAGCTAAACGGCTAAAACCGGATAAAGACTTCAGAGAGCGGCATCCCAGACGCCCAGACCAGCGTCCCAGACGCTGTTCCCCAGCGTGAATTTGCGGAAAACTTTAGTTAAGAACCCATTTTCAAATATCTAGCTACACACACTCCAGATCATCCGCGGGTGAAAGATTGTGAGCTTCTAGGGTTTGTTTTTCATGTTTTGGTTTGATACAAACATTTGTTAATCTTTGATTGAAATTGTGTGAATCATTTATTGGTATTGCTTTGAACTCGAAATTGTTAAGTTTTCTTGCAACATTGACGTTAAGAGATGATTGTTACCATTAAGTTGTGATTTGTTCTAGGGTTTGCTTTTTGTTCTTGATTAATAAAGCATACTATTGTCTCATATTGTGATGGTTATATTCCACCGGTTGCGTATGATAGACGATTGTTAATGTCTAAGATTCGGATTTCAAATTAACTAACTCAAGAAATCATTGGTGTTCATAACATAATCAAACCATTCATGTTAAATAACTCTAGGTACTCATTAATCCGAACCCCGGGTGTGATTCGTTTTCTCATATAGTATTTTTAACTAATCAATTAAGTTTTGGAATTTTAGTTAATAAACCGTTGTTTTGGATAATAGCAATTTGTCGGTTCACTCCGCCTCTTTTTAAATCAAACAAACAAAGAAAATTAGTAAGCTTCATAATTACTTTGTACATTTTTGTAAATAGTTTAAATAAATCAAACAAGTCGTGCAATACTGACCACTTGCTCTTCGTGGATACGATACTCGACTTACCCTAGCTACCTAGGTTAATTGGGTTTTTGACTGATTGGGACGACACGGTCTGTCACTCATAAATAAGTGATTTTATCACAAAGGGCTTGTATTCGTCCTCAAAATAAGTGAGTATCTCACATCACATACGTTAAAACAGATGATAAACGGTATACTCACCAGTAAGATGAAATCTTGTGCATACCTTGATACGGGAATGTACCGTGAGTGGATGAACACAGGTCGGTAAGTATAAACCATACGAAAACGTATCCACAAGTCATATGATTACATTTGATTGTTGAGTTTAAGTGGATAACAACATTGATAATCGTTATAGGATGCTTATCTAAATGCTAACTAATTGGACAACAAGGGTGTTATGGCATGACCGTATAATAATATGATTCTTTTACCCTCGAAACTCGTAAAAAGAATGTATGTAAATATTTATTTATTGCTTTCCGTCTATACATTTGAAATATTCAAAAATACCAAAAAGATTTTATGTGTGTTTGAATATAAACTTTATAAAATCCAAAAAGAGTTTGCTTCTATCTAATATTTGATTGACCGATGTTGGAACTCGAATCTATTCCATCTAAAACCTGATTGAAAGCCGAAAAACAATCGGATCTTCATAATGGTTGAAGTAGACAAGTTTTGAAAGTTAAAGATCTAAATTTGAACAACTTTGAAACATTCAAACCAACTAGGCGCCCTCGTGGTTTTGATATTCTTTTAGCCACTTCATGTGTCCCAAATCAGATTCATCTAGTTTAGTTACTGGTACCAATTTGATATAGCCTTCAATTTCATACAAGTTAACACAGCCTTCATAACCAAATTCTTGCAAAGGGAATCGATGTGATTGGAAAGTTATTTTCTCTAGTGACACACAGCGATATATATACAATTCTGCAAGTGTACTAGGGAGACATAGAAGGCATTTGAGTCTAGAGCAAAAACTCAGGTCAAGAACCCGAAGGTTTTCAAGATGATTATAGCAAGGCAAGGACTCAAATATACTGTTGCATAAGTTCAAGTATTGCAAATATGGTTGAACATAGAAACTCAAAGGAAAAGAGTCGGTACATTCAAGACTGCAGTCTTTGAGGATTAACTGATGCAATGAAAATGGGAAGGACAAAGTAGGCTGTGGTGTAACAACTCTGCGAGAAGTAGAAGCTCCTAACAGATTCATTTGTTCCCTAGGGAATAGGTTTTTACACCCTGACATGTTCAATGATGTAAGACTTGTAAGGTCTCCAATGGTTTTACAAACATTAACCAAACTGTAACAGTTCCAAAGAACTAATGTCTCGAGACAGGGGATATTGAAGATGTTGCGGATCTCAGATAGGCCATGTGAATCTTTAAGATTTAGAATCTTCAATGACTGAAGAACCTGTTGCATAATTTATAATTTTTTTAGCGCCTATGATTTAAAAAATATCATGAAAAATCATGTAGCAACAAAAAGAAGATATTGGATTTACTACCGTAGGTGGTTCAAATACTTCCAAGTTGCTATAGCTCATATCAATAGCCACCAAGTTTCCAATGTATAAGTCGAAGGGTATGGTTCTTAAATGGAATCCGTGCCAACATAACCATCTTAAATTTTCGGAAACATATTCATAGGATCCACTGAGTTCAGCAAAATTTAGATGGAGCAATTTTAGTATTTCCATATTTAATATTTGAATGGAATTGACAAGATAGGAAACACGATATGAAATCGGGATTGATGACGTGTCTGTTAAACTTATTTCTTCTAAAGTTTTTTTTAATGAATATATGTAAATAAGATATTTTTTTATTAAAAGTAATCTTTTAATCCTTTTATTGACACATTATTCAAGTTACCTATTATTTTAATAGTTATATGCTTGTGATTGACGAATCGATTTCATCAGTTTCGGTTTTTGTATTATCGATATAGTTTTTGCTCGATGTAAAATATGCGTTGATATCGTTTTGGTCATATATCTTGTGGTCGCTATACCGAATGTCAGTATATCACACGAGTATTGTAACGAACTGGATCAATACCGATCGAACGTTTGCCGCAACGCGCTAAGGATTTCACTAGTACTTTTAGTTTAGAAAATATAATTTTTTTATGAAGCTAAAAAGATTACACATAAAAAAAGTGTCGTAATTTGTTGAATTTTGTGAACCATGTCATTTTTTCTTGACACACGCTTTGGAATGTCATAAAATAGTCTTGTTTCTTTTTTATGACTCTAAAACGATGACACACAAAAAAAGTGTCATAAATTTATTGAATTTTGTAAACCATGACATTATTTTCTTGACACATGCTTTGGAATGTCGTAAAATAATCTTGTTTTTTATTAATGACGCTAAAGAGATGACACACAAAAAAGTGTGTCATAAATTTATTGAATTTTGTAAAGCATGATATTTTTTTTCATGACACACGCTTCTGAATGTCATGAAATGAGCGTGTGTCATGGTTCGCGTGTCAAGATAGGTGTATTTTCTAGTAGTGCGAGAAAAGTGTATTTTAGTAATATTCGAAATTGTGGATATTAGTATTATTATTATTTGTTTATCGGATAATAATGACACGTGACGAGAAATTTATTTACGTATTACTGTTACATTGAAATAATCGGGCTTGTCCGTTTAAGTAAGACACGACATTATGGATCCGTACGCACTTGGGCTAGGCATCAGTTAAAGTGAACTTGGTTTTAAAAGAAAAATGTCTTTTGAGAAAAACCAAACTATAACATACCTTATGATAAAACAATCCGCGACGACACCACACTCCAAGGCCAAGACTCAGCGTTCTAAGACTACTTAGCATAAGTGTATGCCTACTTATGCTTGATTTTATGTTATGAGAATTACGTGAGTATACGTGCTACATGATTTTATGTGCTATGTGACTTGCATAAGTGTAACATGAGGAGAATGTGACAACCTGTACTCTCATCACCGAAAGAATGGTATTTTAGTAATATTCGATTTGTTGATATTATTATTATTATTATTATTATTATTATTTATCGGATAATAATGACACGCGACGAGAAATTTATTTACGTATTACTGTTACATTGAAATAATCGGGCTTGTCCGTTTAAGTAAGACACGACATTATGGATCCGTACGCACTTGGGCTAGGCATCAGTTATAGTGAACTTGGTTTTAAAAGAAAAAGGTCTTTTGAGAAAAACCAAACTATAACATACCTTATGATAAACAATCCGCGACGACACCACACTCCAAGGCCAAGATTCAGCGTTCTAAGACTACTTAGCATAAGTGTATGCCTTCTTATGCTTGATTTTATGTTATGAGAATTACGTGAGTATACGTGCTACATGATTTTATGTACTATGTGACTTGCATAAGTATAACGTGAGGAGAATGTGACAACCCGTACTCTCATCGCTGAAAGAATGGTATTTTAGTAATATTCGATTTGTTGATATTATTATTATTATTATTATTATTATTATTATTATTATTTATCGGATAATAATGACACACGACGAGAAATTTATTTACGTATTACTGTTACATTTGGAAATAATCGGGCTTGTCCGTTTAAGTAAGACACGTTATGCATTATGGATCCATACGCACTTGGACTAGGCCTAATCCCACTCCCTAAACCTAAAACCCTAGACTCTAAATATGAACTTAAACCCCACCCCTTCATTTTTGATAAAACCCTAGTCCCTAACAAACCAGCCGCACAACACACCACCACACCCTTCACCCCTCCCTGAAAATCTGATCACCGGAGTCATTGTCCGGCGCCAACTCCGGCCTTCACTTTTGCTGGTTCAAAACGCCTCCACGCCACCCTTCCTTCTCCAAGCTCCCTCGTATCACTCCACACACACACCCTGTAAACCCCCAACACCCTCCCACCTGCTTCGCTTGGTTATACGGCCAACCACCATCGTGGGTGGCGGCAACACGACGGTGTTAAGAAACGGCAACAGTAGCGGCAGCCGCATCAGAGGGGAGAAACGATGGTGGATGCCATCAAGGCAGCGACGGCGTGGACGCCGGTGCCGAGGGTCGTGACGGGCTAGAACAGCGACAACCCGCACACCCTTTTGATTCTCCTCATCTTTTGGTTAGTAGTGTATTACCCTTAAATGTATGTGTTTGTTGTGACTCTTGATTTTATAAATGTTTATGTTTGAATGAAATAGAATATGAAATTGTTTTAAGATTGAATTGAACACCTGTTGAAGTTATTTTCTATCTTTTTGGTGCTTTTAACCTGATATGTAAGGAGAGTGGGCTCTTGTGTCTAATGATTTAACTGTGTAGGCGTTTTTATCTTGTATCCTAGTGATTTTAAATTATGAAATGAAAGCATGAACGTACTTGGTAATTGTTGTTTTGGTTTACTGTGTATAGGATTAGAGATGTAAGAAGTATGATGGTTTTGTGACTTCTTGGCTTGAACTAATAATTGTTAACGATTTGATTTGAATATGCATACGTACTAAGAGAGTAAGAGTCTTGAAAGATTAGTTATTGTTCAAATAAGGACTTCACTGTTGAGCTTGTATGATCGATCAAATAATACAAAATGCATGAAGTCTGCGCAGGTTATGAACAATAAAGATCTAGAAAACAAATGTTGAATGTATGACTATGTGTGAATGAAATATGATAACTGTTGTTTGAAGGCTTGAATTGAATCTATGTTTTCATGGTGTGTACAAAATTTTATGCGCAGGGTACAATTGTTTAATGCATGCTTTTATAGTTAGGGGAGATGAGGTGTCATGTGATTGATAGAATATGAAAAGAATAGTTGTCTTATCCGCATTAATGATTAAAAGGTGCCTGCTATTTGGAAATTGATGCTGGGTTGTGTAAAGAGTACAAGTGGTCATGCATAGTGTACAATAGGTTGTAATTTGGAAGATGAATCTACCATGAAAGTCTCTTTACATATATACCGATTAATCGGTGGAAGCGAACGGGATATTAGCGAACGGGATATTAGTTGATAGCACTATTAGGTTTGCCAAATCTCACATCTGGAATCTGGTCAATGATGATAGAACATTGATCTGGGGCAAATAACAATTACGTCAAGGTTTCGGTAACTTCATATTTTAGTAGCTCAGTATGGGATGAATTTCTCACAACATGTTCTGGATAACATGGTAACTCTTAAGACAAATGTTTTTGGGATAAAACAAGAAAAACGTTTTCAAAATCGTGAACTCGCCAACTTTATCTTGACACACTACTGTATGCTTGCAGGTCCGTAGATGCTGCGCTGGAGTTGCCTGGAGTGTTGTGGTGGTCGTCCAAACTATTTATGAACTTCATGCTTCTGCTAAACCTCTGAACTCTTCTTTAAAACTAATTATGCTTTGAACTTTGTTTTAAACTTTTTATGTTTTAGACTTAAACTTTATGTCACTAGTCGCATTGGTGATGGTTTTTATGTTACTTATATTAAATGTTCAATGTGATTGGTAGCTTGATTTTGGGCAGTCACACTTCTCGCGGTGGTACTTCGCAAGTGGAATTTGAGGGTGTGACATCTGGCTTGGTTCGGTTCAAGACTGATGTCGAAGACATTCCTCTGTCAGTTTGACTCGAGTACGAGATGCAAGTGATGACGATACGAGAACATCATCATCTTGACGTAATGATGACATCATGATGAATTTATCATCATGACATGATGATGATGATGATATGCTTGTGTGTGTCTTGGGAACATTTTGATTGTTCTAGTGATATAGTAATCACACGAAGGAGACTTGACAGATGAAAGCAAGTGAAAGATATTGGACACGGAGATCA
The DNA here is from genome assembly GCA_030545235.1 of Helianthus tuberosus. Taxonomy (NCBI): domain Eukaryota; kingdom Viridiplantae; phylum Streptophyta; class Magnoliopsida; order Asterales; family Asteraceae; genus Helianthus; species Helianthus tuberosus. The sequence goes on from JARYGA010057671.1 coordinate 10,140, forward strand.
TTGGGTTCGTGTGATTGGTTTCGTGTCACGTTGACATGAAGGAAGTTCTTCATGTTAACTCATATCTGTTTCGCGTGGAGTATTTAAGCTTTTGTATCTCCACCTGCTGTATTGCCTATAAATACAGCAGGTTGGATTTCATTATGGAGGAGTGCATTTTGAGAGAGTATTGGAGCATATTTTGTAGATTATGTACTGTTAACTCTGTCAAAATCAATTGAGAAAATTTTGAGTGATATGTTCTTCTTTATTGATCGTGCTTTTGCTGTTGTGTATAAATCAGGGATTCCACACGTATGTTTATGCATTTGATAACTTGAAATCACATTGTTCTTAGATCCTTTAAGGGACCTACACCTCCTATTTCAAATACTTCTATGCAAATGCAACAACTTTTGTCATGATTTGAGGATGGTTTCACTCCTCCAACAGGCCTGTCACCTTCCTGTACACAAGATCATCGCATTATTTAGCTCACCGGCCAGTGTAAAACCGTACCGCTATCCTCATTTTCAGAAACGGGAAATTGAAAAGTTGGTTCACTAGATGCTACAACAATGTATTATCCAACCGAGTACCAGTCCCTTTAATTCCCCGATCCTATTGGTTTGCAAAAAAGATGGCACTTGGTGCTTTTATGTCGACTATCGGGCATTGAACGCCATTACCATTCTTCCCTATTCCATCTATTGATGAGTTGTTCGATGAGTTATATGGAGCTCAGTTTTATTCTAAATTTTATCTTCTTGCGAGCTATCACCATATTACAGTACATGAGGGTGACATTTCCAAAATCGCTTTTCAAACTCATGACGACCATTACGAGTTTTTAGTCTTGCCATTCGGCTTTACCTTTGTCGTCTCGTTCTTGTGTTTTTTGACGACATCCTAATATATAGCAAAACTTTGCAAGATCACCTTCCCCATGTTCGCCTCGTCTTTCAATTGTTACGGGATCAAAAGCTGGTTGCAAAGTACTCAAAGTGCACTTTTGGACAAACGCTTGTTAGCTATTTGGGTCATCTAATCTCATTCAATGGGGTCGCATTTTACCCTTCTAAAATCCAAGCAATTATACTCTGGCCAGTTCCTTCCACTATTAAAGAGGTGCATGAATTCCTTTGCCTCACTGGTTATTACCATCGTTTTTATTAAACATTATGCATCTATTGTCGGTACACTAACAGATTTACTTAAAAAGATTCCTTTTGCAGGAATGAAACCATTCTCACTGTCTTTAACAGTCTCAAACAACTGTTAGCTACAACTCCGGTCTTGCGGCTTCCCAACTTAACACAGGTATCGGGCTATGTTATCACAGGATCAACATCCGTTAGCGTATTATAGTCAAAAACTCTGCCCCCGGATGCAACAAGCGTCTGCGTACCATCGGGAAATGTACGCAATTACACAGGCGGTCGCAAAATGGCCACATTACCTTCTAGGGTAGCGTTTTACTTTTTTAAGAAACCAACAGTCTCTTAAAAAAAACCTGCAGGATCAAGTGATCCAAACCCTTGAACATCACAAGTGGCTTTGCAAACTTTTGGGATTTGACTTCGAGATCATTTACCGCAACGGCTAAACCAATACCGCTGCTGATGCTCTTTCCCGTGTCTCCTTCTTTCAGTTATTTGCGTGTTCTAGTTTCAAGTACGGTTTTCTTGAGAAACTACAAGCCAACTCCTACCACCTGAAATTCCTACATATTCATCAGCAGTGCCACAATCAGTCCCCTCAATCGACCGGGTTTGTATTCAAAATCGGCCTTTTATTCTATTTTGATCGCCTTGTTATACCATCTGATTCTTCACTTTGTTTTCAATTACTTCATGAGTTTCACACCTCGGTCACTGGTGGTCACTCGGGTATTGCTCGTACCTTACACCGTCTCGCATCTAACTTTTATTGGAAATGCATGCAGCTGAAGTTAAAGATTTTGTATCCAAATGTCAAACCTGTCAAAACTAAAGCTTCTTTTTTACAACCGATTGGGCTCTTGCAACAACTTTCCATTCTGGATATTGCCTTTGAAGGGATAGCCATGAATTTTATTACATCTCTTCCTTCCTCACAAGGCAAAACGGCCAACATGGTTGTCATTGACCGCTTGTCTAAATATGGACATTTTATAGGGCTGCCCTCTAATTTAATAGTACTAGCGTGGCTGAAGTGTTTATCAACGAAATTGATCCTCTCCATGGGGTACCCTCAGATATTGTATCGGACCGTGACCACCCTCAGATTTTTGGAAAGAACTCCACCGCTTACACGACACAACACTCTCCTTTAGTATGGCCTTCCACCCTCAATCGGATGGCCAAACCGAGGCACTCAACAAGTGCTTACACATGTATTTAAGGTGCTCTGTTGCTGATTTTCCTATGGAATGGATGTGTTTTTTTTACCATGGGCTGAATATTGGTACAACACCTCCTTCAGACTTCGGCTAAAATGACTCCTTTTGAAGTGTTATACGGTTGCAAGCCGCCTTCTATTACTCGTTATATTAAAGATTTACAGGGAATTCTATTTTAGCAGCCCAAATGTTGGCTAGAGATGAGGTTTTACTTCTGCTAAAGCAGAATCTATCAAAAGCCCAAACAAAAATGAAGACCAATGCTGATAGTCATCGCTAGGATGGGCATATCGGGTTTTTTTTACACCCGAAACCGGTTCCTAACCGTGCCCGGTTCTTGTATGAGTGTGGGTGGAACCGTTTCTTGTAGGAACCGGTTCCAGTTCCTACCCGGTTTTAGACCATTAATACTGGAACCTATACTAACCGATTCCGGGTAGGGTTGTAACCGGTTCCTCTGAAGAACCGGTTCCATCGGGTAAGTCAATAAAAACGCTGCAAAGTTACTGTAGGTATCGGTTCTTAAAAAATACCTTAAATTGGTAAAAACTTAATATCATAAAAAAAGACAATCACTAATACTTTGAATAAAAAATTACATATTAAAAAAATGCAAACATATTACAAGTGCTGAATTTTTTTTTGATTTTATCTTTTAATCTTGGATCCTCCTCATGCATATCCAACTTGTCTTATATTTCTTCAATTAAAGCTTCAACACCCAGGACATTTAAAACTAGATTTAAAGCGGCAGCACAGAGAAAAACGGATGGTAAATAAAAAAATATTTTTAAAATTTTTCAATCATTGGTTTCATCATGTTCCTCAACATGTCACTTGAATTTTCAAAGTTTTTAAAATTGGTAGTAATCATATACAATTCCTAAAAAACTATAGAACTAGTAGGATAATAAACACCGGAAATGTTAGTTGTTGAGGTTTTGAAAACTTTTAAAAAACTACTTAGTGTTTCAAAGTTTCACCAAGCCGAGTTGGATTTGGTTACGGAGGAACCGGACCTATTTTTTTTTTTTTTATAAAATGTGGAACCGGGTAAGAACCTACGGGTTTTTTTGAACCCAGAACCGGTTCTTCAATAAAGCGGATAGGAACTGGAACCGGTTCGAGATCGGGTCTACCGGGTCGGGTTTGGAACCGGTTATTATGCCCATCTCTATCGGCAACTGGTCACTTTTGACATCAATGATTGGGTCTATTTAAAGCTCCAATTGTTTCGTCAAAGTGCTATTCGTTTACATCGCTATCAAAAACTTGGTCATCGTTACTTTGGGCCTTACAAAATCATCGCTAAAATAGGAGCTGTTGCTTATAAATTGGAACTTCAGGAGTCGGCTAAAATCCATCCGGTATTTCACGTCTCCCTGTTGTGGAAATGTTTGGCCAAACCGGACCAGCAAGTTAGCCCACTTGATCTGGTCGACTCGACATCCACACTACTTCAACCAAGTGCAGTCTTAGCTAACCATGTCATTACTCGATCTGGTCAGCAAATTTCCCAACATTTGCTCTTAACGCCTTATTTCCTTCTCTACACCTTGAGGACAAGGTGTGTTTTAATGGGGGAAGTAATGTTATAACTTATAAATGGGCCTGATGATCATGATTCAACTGGGCTAATTCAGGACCCAAATCTAACCAAAAAGGGTAGGGTCCATGTTAAAAAGGGAAAAGGGTAGTGGTGTTGAGCATGTTGATTATTATTAGGGATGCAAACTAGCCGAGCTACTCGAGCACGGCTCGAAAAAAACTCGAACGAGCCGAGCTTAAACGAGCTCGAGCTCGAGCCCGAGCCTAAAATCAAACTCGTTTACTAAACGAGTCTGAGCTCGAGCTTCGCTTATCGAGCTCGAGCCGGCTCGCGAGCCTAATCGAGCTTTCTGCTTATATATATATTTTTATTAAAATATTAAATATATATTTATATAATAATAATAATAGTTACCATTTATATAAATATAAAAAAATGACTAAATTATATGTATAATAATAATTATAATTAATATAAATTAATTAATAAATACTAAACGAGTCGAGCCCGAGCCGAGCTCGAGCTTGAAAAATTACCTTCGAGCCGAGCTCGAGCTTCAGAAATGAAGCTCGAATCGAGCTGAGCTCGAGCTTTCATATGTTAAGCGAGCTCGAGTTCGAGCCTGGTCGAGCTCGGGCTCGGCTCGGCTCGTTTGTACCCCTAATTATTATTGAGTTTGTTATGCCTTCTCTCTCTCAACCTAGTCTTCTGTTGTTACATAGGGATGAGCTCGGTATCAACCGGTACCGAACCGGTACAGAATATGTCAAAATTCGGTACCGAAAATGTACCCGGTTCGGTAAATTCAGTACCAGTACCTGTTCGCTATCGGGTACCATTTGCTCATCCCTACTTCTGTATTCTCTCATCTTTTATTCTTGGCGAAATTAAACTGTGCTGATTTAGCCCTAATTTCCATTGTTAATTTCTATTCCTAAATTGATAGCCAATTTCATATTCTGCCAACTGTTATGGGAGAATTACTTCATTTGGTCTCCAAAAAAAAGGATAAAATGAGTCATGAAAACAAGAATTACTCTTAGGAGATGGCAAATAAATTAGTCATGAACACATACATTATAGTGCCTATACAAAACTAATGCAACATTTTTGTCTACCTAATGTAGACATTATTGCGGGATCAAGATGCTTATAAATCTTCCAATGGAAACCCATTATGCTTAATGACTCGGCAGAGTTATTATATTTCTCTTGTAGTTCCAGTACAGACTCAAGGGAGGTCACTAGCTCGCTCATGGTAGGCCGTTTTTGCAAATCTTTGTCCACACAACGATTTGCAAGTTGAGAGAACCGTCTTAAACATTTGGTAGAAATTGTTCCCTTGATATTCGAATCAACCATCTGATCCAATTTTCTTTCTTTCATGCAATTTTTAGCCCACGTTACCAATGAATATTCACCTCGTATTGCACACTTTCCAGATAGCAATTCAAATAATACAACCCCAAATGAGTACACGTCTGTTTTCCATGTTAATTCTCCGGCAAGGGCATACTCTGGATCAGAATACCCGATTGTGCCTTTAACAATGTGGTCATCTTCAGAAATTACTTGATTGGTTGGGCCAATTATAGACAACCCGAAACCCGAAATCATAGCTTCCCAATCTATACTATATAATAAAAGAAACCATGTTTGGGACACTTGTCATCATATTAGGCCATGTACTCTATGAATAATTATTATTTAGTTTAATATATTCTAATTAATTATAGATAATCTCTTACGAAATATTATTTAGTTTAATCTCTTCTACCTAATTATAGATAATTATTATTATTTTTTTTGAAAGTAAATAACAACACATATTGATTAAAGATAATCTGTTTGTTGTTTTGCAATTCACGTTTCACAACACTAAAAGGTTACAGTTGGTTGAGAATGATCAGTTGATCACAGATTAACAATAAATTAAAAAAAGGAATAAAAATGACATTTCCGCGATACAATTTTGCATCAAGAAATCCAAACAACATCCATTCGGCTAGCCTGGCCTGCAGGGTTGCTAAACACGTCCCATTATCTCTTCTTAAGAACAGCCGCTTGTGGGCTCAGGCCCGCGGGTGAATTTACCGGGCTATTGTTTGAACTTTGATGTTAAACAACTGTCGACGCTGGGTACGAACCTGTTTTCGAGATAAGCTGCGACGTCAGGAAGTGATGGGATGGGGATGCCAGATGGCGGGCAACGTATATTTTTATCTATACAAATAATAATTAAAATAAAAAGATATTAATGGTAGCATATAATTAAAAAAAATATTTACTTATAACAACATTTAAATATAAATACAAATTAAAGAAGCACTAATAAAATATAATTGATACAAATGTAAATATACTTTAGTCTCAAAATATATGTATAACTTTTTAATATATAAAATTACATTTATTCAAACCGTGTAATACACGGGGCTATAACCTAGTTATTATCTATAAGAATGTTTGAACTTTTCACGTTACGATGTATGACTTCAAGTTGACTGCCTACACCAGTGTGAAGGTAGTGCAAACCACGTGCAACACCAATGGCTATCTTGATCCGTGTTACCCAACTTAGAGGAGCATGAGCTTCATGTAGATGATAATAGAGGGATCCATGCAGCATATACTCATAAACAAGGATCTTCTCAGCTTTATCATCACAATAACCAACGAGAGAAATCAAGTGACAGTGGCGAAACTTACAGAGTACATCAATCTCAGCCTTAAATTCAGGTTCCCCTTGGAAGGTGGACGTAGAATCCAATCGTTTAATGGCTACAACATGATGACCATCGTCACCAGAAAATGCACCTTTGTACACTGTTCCGAAACTACCCTTTCCAAGGACCCGTTTATCATCAAAGTTATTGGTTGCAGATTTAATTTCTGCTAGAGAAAAAAGGCGACAGGGATGTGCTGAAGATGACGTTTCGCCCCCTCCAGTTCCAGAGTTCATTACACTGCTTATCATTTTAGATACAAATAACTAGCTGTCAGCGCAACTGGCAACTGGCAACTGGCAACATAAGCCAGTTTTGAATATTGTGAAGGTGGGTGCAACGAGAAGTCTAATATGAAAAACTGAGGAAGCCTGTCACAGGGGTTGTTGAAAATGAATTTGGCCAAAAATGCAGGCTTCTCGCATTTTCATTCTAGTTTGAATCATGGGGTACAAATTATATTAGCACATTTAACTTTTAATCTAGATTCCTCATTAACTGGCTATCAAAATTGGTTTCATTTGCTAACTCTTTCTTCATGATGGGCCACATGTTATACACTACATAGGTTTTGTTTCAGCTAGGTAGGGGTTTAGGAGTTCTGGGCAATACTTATGTGTACAATTTATTTAAAACCAAAAACCCAAGTTGAATGGTGACCTACTCCTTGACTAAGCTTCCTTTACTTAAACAAGTGAAATCATTAATCATCTAAACAATAATCACAGTAATGATGGAATGATATGATGGTGCCTTACAGCATTTAATTAAAGAAATGTTGTAAAGTGGTGAATCGTGACCAAAGTCAGAGGAAAAGTCATAGTCAATTTACTTTTTGGCCAAATGATATCAAATTACTTTTATAGTTTTATGGCTAAGGGGCTGTTTGGCTAAGCTTATTTTTTTGACTTATTTACTTATTTGCTTTTTGAAAAGTTAAAAGGTGTTTGGGTTAGCTTATTATGTGAGATGAATAAGTAAATAAGTCATTCTGTTATGACTTATTTGCTTTTCAAATAAGCAAATAAGTAAATAAGTCAAAACAATAAGCTTAGCCAAACAGCCCCTAAGACCACTTATAGTGGTAGAGGAAGATAATGCCTCCTCCCTTGGCGTTTTGCGCCATGTGACGGTCCAGTCAGCATGTGGGCATTATGTTAAAAGGGATGTAATGGTGCTTGAAATCTTGTGGTGCATTATAGAATTAAATAAAAAATAAAAATAAAAATAGAAACCATAAAAAAATGTTATTGGATTGTGAAGGTGTGCGATATTGGCTAAAAAATTGAAGGAAGGCGTGGAAAAAAGAACGCTCCGGACAATTTTTTTGTAAAAAAATGCCCAGGGGGCGGTCTAGGAGCGTGGGGGGGCTCTTTTTTATGGAAAAAACGCCAAAAAACCCTCCACTACGAGTGCTCTAAGTGCTTCAAGGAAAAAAGTTAACCTCATTTTTTTCTCTTTGAAGCAGTAGAGGGTAGGGTGTTCATAAGTACTTGAAACTGACCCAACCACCTAAACCAAAGCAAGCTGACAGGTTTGGAACTTCACACTAGTTGTGTAGCTAAACTAGTTGTTTTAATATTTATTATCTATATATATCTTTTTTTATTTGAGGAATATGTAGTTAGGGAAAGAATCATGATAAAACTACATATAAATGAGAAAACTAAAAAACTAACTAAAAAATCCTAACAAACATAGCATTTTTTTATATATTTTTTTTATAAAAATTCGCCACTTTTAATGTATTAAAAAAACTTAAAAAAAAAAAACTTGTGCTGCACATGTGCATTATATGCTTAAAATTAGATTTTGAATTTAGTTTAGCTTTTGGAGTTAAGTTTTTTGGAGGTTTAGGATTAGTATTAGGTTTTGGGGTGTAGGGGAGGGGGGTTAGGTTTTCTGAGGGGTGCGGGTGGGGGGTTTAGGTTTTTTGGGGTGTCGGTGGGGGGTGTGTTAGGTGGTTTAGGCTTTTTCGTATTATTGCACATGTGCAGTACAATTTTTTTGAAATGTTTTTTATATATTAAATATAGGGAATTTTAATAAAAAATAAAAAAATGGTATGTTTTTAGGCTTTTTTAGTTAGTTTTTTGTTTTTTCCATTTGAACTAAATTTTTCATGATACATTCCCTATGTAGTTATGTATGTGTATTATATTCAAACCACCAAACTGTTAAAACCGCAACTCAACATCTATGGTTTATCTTTTTACAAAACCATAATTAACGGTTCCATCAATAAATCTTGTCAAGACCAGCCGAATGGGACAGTGACCCCCTATTAGAGTGCCTCTCGTTTCTTCTTTAGACACTCCCCTATAGTGCTTGGTAGAAGGAACTACATGTACAAGTATTTAAGATTTTAAGTGTTTGAAAGGATTTTGGAGTGATTATTAGATTGTTCTTGGTCTCAATCTTTGATGTTTTATTCTTGTTCATGTTGTGCAAGTGTTTATTCAATAGTTTTAACAAAATCATCGCAGTACTTTTCTATCTTTTCTAGTTACATAGAATAAATATATTTAACTAAACCATCATATTGCATGGTAATATTAAAGTGTAAAAATTGATTAGTTTGTCGCGATGATAAAAGATAAAATACGTTGTATATGTTTAAGTGATACCTTCCATGTGAGTAAGGATTAGACTCCTCCACTGTTATGTCATCAACAGTAGATATGAAATCGCCAACTGTCTCATAGCCAGACTTGTACTGCTTGTCATAAATTTCCTAAGTTGAGGGAGAGACTTAATTTGCTACACAACTGAATGTTAAGCTCTTTCACTTAGACACTAAATTTAATTTTCAGTTACCTCCATTGCCTCAGTTATTTCCCCATCAAGCAAGTTTGATGTGAATGCCACTGTTTTATCACCAAAAGATGATCTAGACATCTCTGAAATCTTGTAAATGTCCTCCTGTTTGTTTATCATAAACACCAAAGCGCAGATTATCAAAGCTCAAAACTGATACTAATCGGAACCAAATTAACATCATGTGACAAAATGTTAAACCAAAGTATAAGCATTTCATGTAAAACTCAAAAGAGAGAGCAAAAAAGCAAGCCTATCAAACTTAAAATATTTATAGAATAATAGACGTATTATGATAACTCGACTAATTAAGTTTGTAACATTGGAGAGCACTGAGAACCGTTTTAATTTTGTAACCAATAAACACAGGTTATTATACCAACTGCATATGTATGGTAAATTACAACTAAATTTGACCCTTCATCTTATTCATGTAACTTCATGCAAAAAAAATATAATAAATTTTTGCAGGGCAAACTTACCAATTGAGGACCATGGATGATACATCTTACTGCCTTTAATTCCGTAAATGAGACATCATTCACCTGTTTTGGTCCACCGGTCATTCTCCATCCTCTTACCTCTGTAGCATAAAAAAGAAAGATATGCGAGTTTCTATATTTGCAGCTTAGATTTAAATACAGCCTCAAAGAACTAGCTTGACATTATCAAAGGACATACCAGTGTAGTCAATAGTATCACCAACTAAAATTCAAAACCAAACAGCAGTCAATCTACCAACCTCCATAAGCTCGAAGAAATCACGCCTACAAAGATAGTATGCTCCTGTGCTTATTTCAAATCTAGACAAATCTCCTCCCAAAATTTCATCCCATCCCATGTTATTGTCCAAGGTTTCTTGATCAGAGTACACAAGGCTCGCACCACATTCATATACCTCCAATCCGCTCATCACAACGATAGAGACATTAATCGTGTCTCCAGTGTCCAAGGTTTTTCCAATTGGCCAATAACCTAACCATATGTGTAGGTCCGGCTAGGGGAGGATCTAGTCGCCTAATCCTTGTGTACAAACCAACCCGGTTGTGCGGAATCCAACCGAGATAGCAAACCGAGATAGAACACGCAAATGATAAACACACAAGACTCAACGATTAACACCACTTGTATTAATGCGTATGAAAGGTCCGTTACAAGCACAAGGTTTACAAATCAGTTCTGTAAACTCTCTCTAAGTGTGTGTTCTCTCTATTTTCTGCTCTATGTGTCTAACTCTCTAAATGAACATAACACACGGGTATTTATACCCAACTCAGCGTGGTCTGGTCGAAGGATCAGATAGCATGATCGAACGATCATCTATCGACCAGAAACAGTTCGAAAGATCCAGATGTACCACGAAAGATGTGATCTTTCGTGGTCCATCCATCGAAGGTTATCTTTCGCGCAGGTCATCGAAGGATATAGGCAACCCTTCGATGACACATCCTTCGACCCACCATCTTACAAACAATGTGTTGACTGTTTGGCCAAGTCAAACCAGGAGGATGGTTGACTTGGTCAAACTTACAAGACTAACAAGACATCGTTTTGTATCAAGACAAAATACAGACAAAGTACAGACACAAGTGCACCAACAAACTCCCCCTTGGCTGTAGATTTGTCTGGCTTATCAACAATCAGCTGTTGCTTTGTCTCGATCTTCGATCTTGTAGAGCCATCGATCTTTGTGTCTTCAAGTCTTTAACGTCTCTTCACGTCTTCAATGTCGGAGGATCTTTAAAGTCTTCACGTCTTGAAAGCAGAAAGTGTACCAACAAACTCCCCGTTTCATGTAGAAAGTGTGTTGACAAACTCCCCCTTAACATAAGCTCCCCCTTGAGTTATGCTCGTGAAAGTCTTGATCTTCATGAATTGAGATCCTTGTGGTGTTGATGATGGTCAGCGGCAACTCGATCATCTTTATCATTTGAGTGCCTTCACGTCGCGTCTTCATTCCGAAGCTTGTCATCGACCATGTTCTCCTTGCCTTTAGAATCTGCACATGCAAGAAATCTAAACGCGTAATGAGAACAACCGCCTGGAATATAAAATAAACAAACGACACACGTGTGACCATTGTTTAAACAAACACCGTCCGACAGTTTGAAAGTTTAAAGTATTTTATCAATTTCAATTTTAACTTTCAACACTTGCAAATTTCGACCGTTTATGAAGATTTAGTCATTTTCAGTTTTCGTTCAGGTTTCAGGTAACGAAGACTTGAGCTCCAACATCGTACGATCGAAAATAAGATAGAAGTAAAATCTTTTTGGCTTTTTGAATATTTCAAATGTAAAGACTGAAAGCAGTAAATAAATATATACAAAGATGCGGAAATTTAAAGCAGTAAATAAATATTTACAGACATTCTTTTTGCGAGTTTCGAGGGTAAGAGAATCATATCAGTGTACGGTCATGCCAAAACACTCTCTTTGTTCAATTAGTTAACATTAAGATAAGCATCCTATAACAATTATCGGTATTGTTGTCCACTTAAGCTCAACTTATCAGATGTAATCATGGCGAGGGGATACGTTAAGGTATGATTTATACTTACCGACCGGTGTTCATCCACATCACGACACATTCCCGTATCAAGGTATGCACGAGGGTTCATCTTACCGGTGAGTATGCCGATTATCATCTGTTTGACCGTATATGATGTGAGATTCTCACTTATTTTGTTTGAAAACAAGCCCTATGTGATAGAATCACTTATTGATGAGGAACTTGATTTTCATATGCATGAGGGCACAGGAGCAAGTCCGTGAACAGGTCAGTACTTTCGTACAGCAGAGAGACGAACTTGACTCCCGGAAAGAATTTGTGATATTTTATCACTTATTTGTTTGGACATGTGATTGTTGATCACTTATTGAGGTCGAATGTAATATGTACACGTATGTATAGTATCATGGAAGATCTAGACTTGCGTCCCCGTTATTTTTCGGTAAAAGATGCAACCATGATACCCAGATGATAAGCAGCATAAAGACCGAATATTTCAGAACCTCGGCAATCTCTCAAACGAAATTTCGGTACTAAGACCATATGCCAATGAATGGTTCCCACCTGGTCTTCAGTCGATTTAAGTTTATATCACCCTGCACACTTTAAAATGATTGTGAGCCTACCGATACATCTTATATAGAGCTGCTTATCGTTTTTTTTCATTTAAGATTTAAAGAGGTTTAGACAGACCACTGATGTACTATCATTTTCTCTTTTGCTCGCCAGGAAACTCATTTTTGATTTTCTATTGTTTTTGTGTTTTTGAAATTTTTCAATGTTTTTGGATTTTCAAATTTTGGATTTACTCCCCCTAAAATCAATAAACTAAGACAAATTTAAAACACAAAGGTATTTACAAAAATGATTTTCCGATGTGGATTACTCTTGCTTGACCTTAATGCCGTTTACCAATAATAAATAGTCAAATCTTGATTTGTCAAATGCTTTGGTAAAAAGGTCGGCACGTTGGTCATCGGTGTGGACGTAAGCAACATCGATGAGCCTCTTCTCAAAGCAATCACGTATGAAGTGATACTTAATTTCGATGTGCTTAGTCTTTGAATGCTGCACAGGATTTTTAGTAATCTGTAAAGCAGCAGAATTATCAACGTAAATAGGAGTAGTTAGGAATTCAAAACCGTAGTCGCGCATTTGTTGTTGGATCCATAGGACTTGGGAGCAACAACTTGAGGCAGCAATGTATTCAGCTTCGCATGTTGATGTAGCGACGCACGTCTGCTTCTTGCACTGCCATGTGACTAGGCGATTTCCCAAAAACTGACATCCAGCCGTTGTGGATTTGCCGTCGATTTTGCATCCGCCAAAATCAGAATCACTGAATGCGATCAAGTCAAAGTTATTATCCCTAGGGTACCATAGACCGGTGTCAGGGTAACCCTTCAAATAACAAAAAATCCTTTTTACAGCTGCAAGATGTAAGGCCTTCGGGTTCACTTGATATCTGGCAAGCAGGCACGTTGGGTACATTATATCTGGTCTTGATGCTGTGAGGTACATAAGAGATCCGATCATCGCTCGGTAGAACGAGGGGCTAACAGCTTCACCCTTCAAGTCTGGAGTAATTCCGTGATTTTGTGGCAATGGGGTACCGATGGGCGTTGCATCAGACATCTGGAACCGGCTCAAGATGTCACCAACATATTTAGTCTGATGGATGAATATTCCAGACTCGGTTTGTTGTACTTGTAGGCCCAAAAAGAAAGTCATTTCCCCCATAGCACTCATCTCGAATTTATCCTGCATTACGCGCTCGAAATCCCTACACAAAACATCATTAGTAGAACCAAATATAATATCATCAACGTATACCTGTACCAGTAGAAGATCTCCATCTTGTTCTTTGATGAAAAGAGTACAATCGATAAGACCTCTGCGAAAACCATTCTCCAGCAAATAATTAGATAAGGTTGCGTACCAAGCTCGCGGTCCCTGATGAAGACCATAGAGAGCTTTGTTGAGCAACCAAACCCGATCGGGATGGATAGGATCTTCAAAACCTGGAGGCTGTTCGACGTACACCTCTTCTTCTACCACACCATGTAAGAATGCACTTTTCACGTCCATCTGGTATACCTTGAAACCTTTGAATGAAGCATAAGCCAGAAAAATCCGAATTGCTTCTAGACGTGCAACAGGTGCATACACTTCGTTGTAGTCGATCCCTTCAATCTGACGAAAACCTTGAACGACTAGCCTTGCTTTGTTCCGAATGACAATTCCACGGTCATCCTTCTTGCATTTAAACACCCAACGGGTACCAATCTTCTTGTAACCAGCAGGTTTCTCTACGAGTTTCCAGACACCAAGCTTCTGGAATTGTTGCAGTTCTTCCTGCATTGCTTCAACCCAAGAGCTATCTTTCAAAGCATCTTTCCAAGTTCTTGGCTCTTCCTGTGAGACATAACACGCGAAAGACCAATCATTTTGTTGACCAGATTATCGGATAGTTGCATACAAGCCTGCATTGTTGTTGTTTCGCAACATGTTTCTCGTTTGAACGCCACTTTGTATATTTCCGATGATGTTTTGTTGAGGATGGGTATTGTGAATCCTTGTTTCTGGATTATCTTGAACTGGAATATTTGTACCCAGATTGTTGAGATTGAGATCAACAATCAATTCAAGACCCGGAATTGACGAAGAGGATGATGCAGAAGTTTCAGCTGTTCTAGGGACATCCACTGGAGGTGTACCCTCTGAAATACCATGTACTGCTGCTGTTGGTCCTTGATCTGCATCTAGAAATTCGTCATCCTCTGAAGATTCGTTCAATTCGGTAGCATCGAGAAAATCCTCATTGTCGAGAGCATTATTGTTCACTGAAGATGGTTCTTGATTGACTATAATGGGACGAACCAACGGTGAATCTGTTGCATTGTCGCTCTCGAAAAACATCCTTGCCGCAGCATTTTCTTCAACGGCTTCAACATTGATCGAATTGAAAAAGTCATCGTACTCAAACATCCAAGGCTGACCAGGATTTCTAACTGGTAAAGTGTGCCTTTGTACTCTGACTTCAGACCATTCCTCGACCCTTTTAGTCTCGAGATTCCAGACTCTTAAGTTCGGGGTGGAATACCCAAGAAAGTATCCCTCAATTGCTCTTGCCCCAAACTTTCCATTAGGATCGATAATTGTGCAAGGAGCTCCAAACGGTTCAAGATAAGACAAATCTGGTTTCCGTTTGTTAATAAGCTCAAAGCAGGTCTTGTTGTGCCTTTTGACTGTAAGGACTCGATTCAACGTATAACATGCAGAGGACACAGCTTCAGTCCAGAAGGGAATCGGCAACTGTGACTCTACCAACATTGTCCTAGCAGTCTCGATCAAAGTGCGGTTCTTACGTTCAGCGACGCCATTCTGTTGAGGAGTGTAAGCTGCACTAAATTCGTGAAGAATACCTTTTGAAGTGCAAAACTCCGCCATGGCATGATTTTTGAATTCAGTACCATTGTCGCTACGTATCCGCCTAACCTTCAATTTGTATAGATTCTCAATCTGAATGATCAAGTTTTTGATAATACCGAAGGTTTCGCTCTTGTGTGCCATGAATGCCACCCAAGAAAATCTTGAATAATCATCAGTTATCACGAGGCAATATTGATCATTCCTAATACTTTTGTGCTTGACAGGACCGAACAAATCCATGTGCAAGCGTTCAAGAGGAACAGCCACCGTGTTGATCTTCTTTGTAGGGTGTCGCTTCTTCGTTTGTTTTCCTTTTTGGCACGAAACACAGACGTCTTGAAGATGAAAGTTTTTAAGAGGAACACCATTCACCAATTCATTTGACACCAAATGATTCATTTTGCGTAAGTGAATGTGACCCATTCGTCTGTGCCAAGAGATTGTGTCTTTTTCTGTGGCTTTGGAAACGAAACATGTTGCTTGTGCAGACGTTGTGATAGCTTGGCTCATATCAAGGACATACAGATCATTTATCCTTGGAGCCGACAAGAGAATCCATTCTTTTGGAATTTTGAAGCCGGGTTTCAGCACATAACATCCATTTGCATCAAAGTGTACTGAGAACTGTTTGTCACAAATTTGAGAAACACTAAGAAGATTGTGATCAAGTTGTTGTACAAAGTTGATCTTATCAAAGCTAACAACCCCGTTGGAAATCATTCCTTCACCCGTAATATATCCGCCTTTATCTCCAGCAAAAGCAACATAACCTCCTCTAATAGATTTGGCGTCGTAGAGAAGCTTCATGTCGCCTGTCATGTGCCTGGATGCCCCACTATCAACAATCCAATGACTACTGATAGTTCCTCCTGGAACACCCTGCACATGAACTCACATAATTAGTTGGAGATGGGGACCCAAGCCATTGTGGTCTTGGGTCTTCCATTTTCATCAATGACAATAACCTCTACTCTTTGATGATTCGAAAATTGTGATGGTCCCCCTGAATTTGTGGTTATTTTAGGTTTCCATGTCTGTTGAAATTTACCAGTTTGATTGTTTGAAAGTTTAACTTCGTGATTGTTTGAAGTTTTTGAAAATTTTGAACTTTCTGGTTTAACTGGAACCGTTTGTTTTTGAACCACTTCATTCTTAAGTGCCTTTTCAACCACCTTGACTTGTTGGCGTTTCTATTTCTTTTCCCTTTCTCTTACAAGTCGGGGATCTTGTTTTACAGAAACAGATCGCCTTTGGTGATTGTGTTCACGGGGATCATCATCAATTGCTTTCAACTTATGAAGATACGGGCAATTTCGAATGATATGCCCAATTGTACCACATTCAAAACATGATCTTCGTTCAACAAACCCCGAAGTATCATGTGATCGTCTTGCCGATGATGAACTTTGTGATCCCGAGGTACTAGGTTTTGAGCTACTTGGTTCATTCCTTTTCATCACAGTTGCTTTCTTGACAAAATCTAAGTTAGATTGATTTTCAAATGTTGCAATTTTGTCCGTTCCCTTAGATTTCACAAAGTTCACATTCTTCTTCTTCTTCTGATTCGGCTTCTTTTGACCTTGAGCCGGTGTTTTACCTTTTGGTTTGGCATGATTTTGCTGTTTTTGCACTGTTGGTAATTTCTGATTGCCAAACTGTTTTCTAACTTCAGCCTTAGGGATAGGAGGGCACTGTGTTACTGTAACACGTGATCCTGTCTTTCCCAAAAACTTAGTTGTTGAATTTTCAAAGACTTTACTGATTAATGATTGATTAACATTCTTAATAGGAAAATCTTTGTCAGAATAGATTTTATCATCACCAACTAGAGTGTACAGCAAATCCACACTCTCCGACTCTTGTGCAGACGAGGACTCGATTGCAACAGTCTTAGCGGGTTTTGCAGGACGATCACACAGAATATGATTCTCAAGAGGTATGTCCTCTTCGTTTATCACCGCATCAGACTTTGCTGAATCGGTATCATCAGACTCATCATCAGAAGAATCAGCATCCTCAATCACAACTGGAGGATCCTGATTCTGTTCAGCAGTTACAAATGTATCCGCTGACACATCTGAATCGGATGATACTTCTTTCTTGTATCCGAGCCCTGTTGCAAATTCCTCAACGTCCAAAGGAACAGATGGTTCAAAATGAGTTCTATACTCCTCATCAGGCAGTGCATCAAAATTGTTTCTTACGGGAGGTGGACATTTTTTGTACCCTATGCATGTGACATCCCGTTTCTCTTTCTGAACATCAATGATGTGATCCAACACATAGCTAGAACTCAAATAACTGTCTAACTTGAGTCGGATCGCCTCACTTTCTGTTTTAACACAAGCCATTTCCTTTTGCATTACCTCAAGACGAGTTATATAAAGGTTAATGTCAGTTTGTTTTCTGGAAACCATTTTTGTCAGCTCTGTTTTATCTTTCTTTAACGTTTCAATCATTGACTTAAATTCCTTTTCATGGTTTTCATAAAACATGTTGGCTTCAGTGCACTTTGAAAGATCAACGGTCAATTTCTGATTGTGAATGAATGTCACATCATATTTCTCTTGCAAAGCCTCGTGTTTGCTTTGCAATTCACACCACCTATCATTCATAGAAACATGTTTGTCTTGCAAGTCAAACAAACTAGCTTGTAAAGCATCATGTTTGCCTTGCAACTCAGACATGTTTGCCTCTAAATCAGCACATTTAACACGCAAACTATCACAGTTATCACAGCTAACAGAAGTAGGTTCATCGACACATACCTGACTTGATGAACTGTCGACATTCGCCATAAAGGCTGAATGGAGAGAAGACAAAGAATAAGCAGCTTGATCCACCAAAATAGATCTTCTTTGAATTCCTGCTGCAGTTTCTTCCAAGAGTTCATCAATATCTGCATCGATTAACGCATTTGATGTCTCATCCACATGATCATCACCTGAGCTCGAGGATTCTTCATCCGAACTTCTGCTGTAACCAGAAGAGTCTTCATCCTCAGAAGAGTCACCACCATTGGCGGAAGATTCTCCACCACTGGTGTGATTAAGATCCTTGACAATCTCAGCAAAACACGCCGTTCCATCCGGAGCATCATTTCCCAACTGTAGTGACCAGTCACAACCTTCATCTACTTGAACCACAAGTGCCTGGTTGGCATTTGATGGTCCTGCTTGGCTTTGGTTGTTGACAGGTACCAGCGTACGAACATTGTTCCTGTTCTGGTTCTGCTGGTTGCCTTGGTTTCTGAAAGGATTCTGGTTTCCATGCTGAGCTGGTCTTGTGCATTCCCTTTTGAAATGACCCCGTTCACCACAGTTAAAGCACTTTACAGCTTGCTTGTCGAACCCATACTTGGTGTCTTTCTTGCTTTCCAAGCTGGTTCTTCCAGTTCTTTCCATGAAATCTTTTGCTCTCCTTACAGCACTGGCGAAAGCCCATTTGATGTCCATCAAATCCATCTCATCCTTATCAATCTGCTGATAGTCTTCTTGTGTCAGATTAATGTTCCCAATCTGACCTTCTACTAATCCACAGTATGCGCTCACCACAGTGTTTAGCAGCTCCATGTGTTCCTTTGCTACTTCCACACTGACTTTAGAAAAGCTTGAGGTGTCGAGCCGTACTGTATTTGGCTTTGATTGTTGACCAGCAGATGATGTGCTTCCATAACATGCTTGCTGTTGAGGAGGAAGTGGATTCCCGAACATATCAGTTGCTCTGATTTGCTGTTGCTGTTGTGGTGCTGGTTGAGGAGCTGGATTAAGCGGATTTCCAAACATATCTGTTGTTGGAGGAGGAGTGCCATACAAGCTCGTGCTAGACACAAATGCTGTTTGAATTGGAGCGTGTGATGAAGGTTTTGTAGAAGTGCTAGAAGTTCCATAATAAATTTCAGGATTTTGTGGCACTGCAACTCTTTTTGCCTTGAGAGTTTCTTCCTGATTCTTGTTTTCCAGGAGTTGAGCAAAATCACTGAAGCTTGTTGTATCCAAAGTGCCATTGTACTTCATGATTTCTAAGAAATTACTCCATTGAGGTGGCAGTGCATCTGCAAACTTCTTCACTATCTCTGCTGAAGTTGTTACAACCCCAGTATTTGCCAATTCAGTCAGCAAATGAGTAAATCGACTTGTCAAATCTCCTAGAGATTCATTCTGCATACAAACAAAACCATCAAACTCTTTCTTTAGCAGATCTTTTCTTAATTGACGTGTTGCTTCATTTCCTATGCCCCTTATCTTCAATGCGTCCCACAACTTCTTCGTTGTCTTGAAACTGACAAATTGATGATAAATGTCTTTGCTTAACGCCTGAGTAAGAATGGCATATGCTTTCTTTTCTAAGTCATAGACCTTCTTCTGATCTTCCGTAAGATCAGCAAACGTAGCAGCAGATGAGGCGGCAACCTCTATTGTTTGATAAAAATCTGTGATGAAGCGCAACCACAGTTCTGTATTTTGACCAAGTACATATGTATGAAATCTGTCAAACCATCCCGGATATTCACTTAAATGCATCAACTTTGGAGGCCTATTCAAACTTCCCGTTTCACTTTCGCTTAGTAAAATGCTTTGAACACTTGGAGCTTGATTTGATACGAATGCCCATTGACCGGTAGATGTAGCATTAGCTTGCGAACCCGAATCCGGAGCTGGAGTACCAAAATACATCTCTGCATTTACCGGAACACCCCACATCGAATTCATTTTTTTTTATCAAGAAAAGTAATAACCTGAAAATCACAAACTGTTAAGCATAAACAGACTAAGGATCGAAAGATCAAAGCTTGTTCGAAGGATCAACAGTGTTCGAAAGATCACTGTTGAGTTTCGAACAATTGTTTTCGAAAGACTCCCCTATCGAAGGATCCTGGTCTTTCGAAAAAGAACTGTAGACCGAAAGATGTATACTTCGAAATGATTCCTTGGTTCGAAGGATGATGATCTATCGAACCTCCACTGATCGAAAGATGGTCTTTCGAAATGATTCCTTGGTTCGAATGATGATTGATCTATCGAACCTCCACTGATCGAAAGATGGTCTTTCGAGTTCGAAGGATATCTTTCGAACGGTTCTGACACAGTTGACAAAGGATGACAGGTTGGTGAAAAAGGTGATGGGTTGGTAGAAACTTTCTGCGGAAGATATGGTCAGACCATGCAGGTTTCACGAAAACAGGTAAGGTTCTAATATTTTAATCAGTTTACAACTTCCAACACACAAACACTTCTCAATATTCAAATTTCAAAGATCAAACATGGGTAATTTAAAGATGAACACTTTGAATATATGATGAAGAAATGAAGAACAGCCCAGAAATATATGAATATTCTGATGAACCGAAGATTTTCCGAGACCCGATTTTGTCCGAAACTTCACTAAAAACCAATTTTTTTAACATGTGATAATGAAAAATAACAAGGTTTTTATAAGAACTTTTAGCAAAACAACAAGATTACACCCGATTTTAACAAGTTTTTCAGAAAATATTAACTTTTCAAAACCCGAAAAACAGCAAGAACACCTCGGTTTTAACAAGGAGAAGAGCCAAGGCTCTGATACCACTTGTAGGTCCGGCTAGGGGAGGATCTAGTCGCCTAATCCTTGTGTACAAACCAACCCGGTTGTGCGGAATCCAACCGAGATAGCAAACCGAGATAGAACACGCAAATGATAAACACACAAGACTCAACGATTAACACCACTTGTATTAATGCGTATGAAAGGTCCGTTACAAGCACAAGGTTTACAAATCAGTTCTGTAAACTCTCTCTAAGTGTGTGTTCTCTCTATTTTCTGCTCTATGTGTCTAACTCTCTAAATGAACATAACACACGGGTATTTATACCCAACTCAGCGTGGTCTGGTCGAAGGATCAGATAGCATGATCGAACGATCATATACCGACCAGAAACAGTTCGAAAGATCCAGATGTACCACGAAAGATGTGATCTTTCGTGGTCCATCCATCGAAGGTTATCTTTCGCGCAGGTCATCGAAGGATATAGGCAACCCTTCGATGACACATCCTTCGACCCACCATCTTACAAACAATGTGTTGACTGTTTGGCCAAGTCAAACCAGGAGGATGGTTGACTTGGTCAAACTTACAAGACTAACAAGACATCGTTTTGTATCAAGACAAAATACAGACAAAGTACAGACACAAGTGCACCAACAATATGCATACTTCACCAACTTCAGGTTTGCCATAGACTTTAGGGTTGTACATCAAATCAACACCACCATTGGTCGTACTGATTTTACAAAACCATGCACAATCATCATCTGATATTTCATACTTGAAAGTTACATTAATTCCTTCGAGCGTTTTATTTTCGGGACACGAAGGCACCTCAAAGGACAAAGAAGGAAAATTTGATGTATACTCAGGTGCCATGTTTGGATCCTTTATATTCGGCAAAGATGTGCTCATTATATTGAATTCGTACAGCATCTAAACCACACCAAAAAAAAGGATTAATCAATTCTGTATAATTAGTTTGCAGATTGAATATTGATGATGTATTTCAGAGAGAAACTGAACCTGGATACGCCAACTTCTGCCTACCGTGAGCTCATCATCACCAACTAGGCGCACCTCGTGGTTTTGATATTCTTTTAGCCACTTCATGTGTCCCAAATCAGATTCATCTAGTTTAGTTACTGGTACCAATTTGATATAGCCTTCAATTTCATACAAGTTAACACAGCCTTCATAACCAAATTCTTGCAAAGGGAATCGATGTGATTGGAAAGTTATTTTCTCTAGTGACACACAGCGATATATATACAATTCTGCAAGTGTACTAGGGAGACATAGAAGGCATTTGAGTCTAGAGCAAAAACTCAGGCCAAGAACCCGAAGGTTTTCAAGATGATTATAGCAAGGCAAGGACTCAAATAGACTGTTGCATAAGTTCAAGTATTGCAAATATGGTTGAACATAGAAACTCAAAGGAAAAGAGTCGGTACATTTAAGACTGCAGTCTTTGAGGATTAACTGATGCAATGAAAATGGGAAGGACAAAGTAGGCTGTGGTGTAACAACTCTGAGAGAAGTAGAAGCTCCTAACAGATTCATTTGTTCCCTAGGGAATAGGTTTTTACACCCTGACATGTTCAATGATGTAAGACTTGTAAGGTCTCCAATGGATTTACAAACATTAACCAAACTGTAACAGTTCCAAAGAACTAATGTCTCGAGACAGGGGATATTGAAGATGTTGCGGATCTCAGATAGGCCATGTGAATCTTTAAGATTTAGAATCTTCAATGACTGAAGAACCTGTTGCATAATTTATAATTTTTTTAGCGCCTATGATTTAAAAAATATCATGAAAAATCATGTAGCAACAAAAGGAAGACATTGGATTTACTACCGTAGGGGGTTCAAATACTTCCAAGTTGCTATAGCTCATATCAATAGCCACCAAGTTTCCAATGTATAAGTCGAAGGGTATGGTTCTTAAATGGAATCCGTGCCAACATAACCATCTTAAATTTTCGGAAACATATTCATAGGATCCACTGAGTTCCGCAAAATTTAGATGGAGCAATTTTAGTATTTCCATATTTTTCAGTGCGTCTGTTTTCAATTCTGATGACTGAAATTTAACACAAAAAAAGTTATTAAGGACATGACATTGTATCCTCGAGGACATGTTTAAGGACCAAATTCCTTCCCTTGTTTATCCCACAAGATTTTTCTAGTAAGTGCATGTGCCACTTATTTAACATTCAACATATTATAACAAATCAATAAATAAGCTACAAGAACTTGAAATACATCTTTTTATACTTTTTTATCACATATAAAATCCAAAAAAATAAAAATAAGAAATTAAAAGCTATAGTTAGAGTTGTACATATTCTATATTACCTTGAATGCAAAATCCTCTTTCTGCAGCATTTTCATATCAAGTATCAAACCCTCTACCGTTTCGGAACCCTAAAAGAAAAAAAAAATACCAGATTATAGAAAGTTAGATGAAAGTGGAGAGCGTAAAAGTGAAACTAGTCTTATACATACGAATATGAAGCATCTTACCTTTCCTTTGCTTAATATCTTATAAGAGTCACTACTAAGCCATACTCTACTACGCTTTGCTGGAAATTTTGGTGACTCTTGACGAACGATACTTTTTGCCATCTCTTGAAGCAATCTATGCATCATGAGTTTTTTCTTTGGTGAAACAGAAAGAAGACATTTCTCAAGTAGGGTTTCAATGCCAGACCGTGCTGCGTAATCAGGCTCCAATATCTTTACTGCATAATCAATGTCTATGCCAATAAAAAAATAAGCAATATGCAAAAACAACTCTTTAACGGTATTATTTGACAACGACAGGTAGCTTCTCATGAGCACACTTTGAATTCGAGAATCCATATCTATTTCCAATAACCTCAACTGACTTGGCATTATCATATCGGCATTGTACTTGAACGTGGATGATCCCAACACTTCAACAGCAAGTGGATTTCCTTCACAATATTTTACTACCTGGTCATATTCCTCATGGTGGATTTCAGATTGAAGTGCATGACGACAAAAAAGCTCCATCGATTCATCATAATTCAATAATTTCATTTCATACTTTTGAAACCTCCAATATTGAAAGTCAAACCAGTTATCTATACTTTCTAACTGAGCCGAGCCGGCTCGGCTCACTTTCAAACCGAGCCATATCGAGCGAGCTTTTTCCGTGCTAAATACAAGCGAGCTCGGAGCCGTGAGCTTTTCGGACGGCCCTATTTGCAGTAGACGCCAAAGCTTGGGTGGAAGTTAAAATGAACAATCAACAGCCATTAAATTAGGAGTGACAAAGAACGATACCCGGAAAGAGTGAAGCCGGACAAATTAGCAACCTCCCTGAGAGCTGTCTTCCATCTGTCTTGTTCTACTGCGAAACTTCCTTTTTGTTTTCTAAGATCTCTAGGATTAACATGATAAAAAATAGGTAGAACAAAATGACTGAACACCCTCCTCTGTTCGAGTATAAGCACAAGCTCCTCAAGACACCAAGTGGAAATTGCGTAATTCTCTGATAAAACAACTATTGACGATCTAGATGCTTTGATTGCTCTCTCAATTTCAGGTTTCAGTTCTTCACCTCTGCTGATCTCTTCTTCGTCTCTAAAAGCACAAATTCCTGCTCGCTTTAATCTATCATATAGATGATCAGTAAAAGAATGTCGAGTATCTTCACCTCTAAAGCTTAGAAACACATCATATCTGCTAGCAATAGCATCAGGAGAAGCCATACCAGTAGAGGAGGAACTGGATGCCATTGAATGCGAGGAATCAAGGATTGAAATTGAGAGGTGAAGGGACAAGTAGGCCTGGTCTTCTTGTATTACCAAAAAACGGCTAAAGAACAATAAGCAATTTTTAATTACCAAGATTCCTAACAGAGGCCATCAAGCACCTACCTCTTGGAAGATGACATTTAAAAAGACTTGATCAACGGTCAAACAATAGTTTTTCTATTTAACGGAGGCCATCACGCACCTACCTCTTGTACCTGCTACCTCTTTGTTTAGTTGGCATTTCACATTTAAACGTTGTTTATATTTAATAATTTTCAAGAAAAGTATACTAGAAGTGTGGTCACTGGTCAGGACGAGGGACGCTCGACATCAATGAAAAAAAAACATAATACGGAATTTTATATATACTTTCTTAAATTACATATTTTTCCTTATATATATATCTTTCTTAAATTACATATTTTCCTCTTAAATTATATACATCAGGTGAGGTTATTGTACAAGACAATCTTAGTATAGAAGACATAGCAAATAATCTGGGCAGTCGATTTGCAAGATTAATGATTAGAATTAAGTGGCCCTCAAATTAATAAATCACGTAACTAAAATAAGGGAAACAAATGCGGAAAATGACAAAATAGGAAAATTCAATGTTGTTAACTAAGGGTGAAGGGAGTGGTTAAACAGGTGAAAGTGGTAAACTTTAAAATGGACCAATTAGAGAGTGCCACGTCAGAGAGGAGAAAAAGTTTAAACTTTGCTGAAAAGTGTTGGCAATGGTTAGACACTTGGTAAAGTGGTAAACTTTTTATAAAAAAAAAGGAAAAAGGTGTGATTGGTTAAAAATGGCATGGACCCCACTCCCCCCACACACTCTCTCCTTCCCTCATTTCACCGCTTCGACAATGAAACACCGATTGGGAATGAAACCGTGCGGCAACATTGGTTGGTGGTGGTGTACACCGATCGGCAAACCCTTTCACCGCTCGTTTGCCGCACCCACTCCCTTCACCCTAATAAACGTCCCCCATAATTTTCAAATGGATATAAGCTTTTCATACCATAATATTTTTTTTAAAAGTTACCCCGTTAATACGACATTTCATTCTCTTAAATTTGAGTAGGCTATTTCTATATTTTTTTAATATTTAAATTATTTCATTTTACAATCTATAAAGTTACGTGATTGTGTTCTAGTACATAGTTACATATGCGAACATAATCAATGAATACCTAAATCACGTACCACATATATGTGCAAGAAGTAACAAATTCTCAATGTAACACTATATCTATAATCACGTACCAAATGATCAATGAATACCTAAATCACGTACCAGATACTCAATGTATATATAAATCTAGAATCACCAAACATGTGTGCAAAAACAGTAACAAATGGTTAATTTAATAATCATGTACCATGTGTGCAAGCAGTAACAAATGATCAATGTAACACTACATTGATAATAACATAACAACTTATATTACAGATCTAATGTTGTAATAGCATAAAAACAATTAAGTGCTTTTATTATATTGAATGTATAATCACGTAATAAGCATTACTTTAGTAAAAACATTATACAATCAAAAAATTATGATAACGTAATTACGTTCTAATACATAATCACGTGGCATTACATTTGTTACACGTTCTAATACATAATTGACATTACATTTGTTATATATGGTATGTAATTATAGATGTAACGTTACATTACGCATTTGTTACTACTTGCATATATGGTACGTAATTATATACCAGAATATAGTCACGTAACGTTACACGATCACGTAACTTTATAGCTTGTAAAATATTTTTTAAAATGAAGAAAACTATAGCAATGCCTACTCAAATTAAAATTATGAAATTCTCGCTAATACGATGTATTTTTTTTTTTTTTACTTTTTTATAAATGTTATGGTAACGCGAGAAAGGTCCACAATACCATTCCCCCTTAAATGAAAAAAGACACTTGTCATATACTTTGCACTCTAATTCTATCTTATACATGATCCAACCCACACATATGTTACATATTTATTTTTTTCATTAAAATTACTCTAATGTGAATTACTATTATATCACTATTTACATATTTATCTTTCTAGTATCATTGATTTCATATTTTTTCAACAGAGTACCCTAATATACGATTTAATATATTTTTTTTACTTCCAATAAAATATTATAATTTTAAATTAAATGACATGTCTAGAGCATTTTATGAGCCAAGTTCGAGTTCAAAATTTCTAACTTATTAAAATAGTCAGGCTAGCTTGTTTCACTTCTAGCACGAGCCATGCTTGATGTTATTTCAGCCCGGTTAGTTTATGCCCGGTTAATTGAATGGGAATTTTATTTTATTAATGTTAGTTCAATGTGATTAGTGGCTAGATCATGGTATGTCACACGTCTCGCGGGGGTTTCCGCATGTGGTATTTTGGGGGTGTGACAGTTTGGTATCAAAGCCACTGGTTATAGTGAACTAGGTTTTAAAACGTTTTTATAAAACCAGACAATAACCGAACAGTTCTGAAATCGGCCATGACACTCAGCTCCAGATTGTAAGGTTCGTCTTTTTATTTACTGGATACATTACATGCCTAGCATACACTCATGAATAGTATTGCATATAGTTGCATACTCAACACTACAGTACGATTATATGTGTTACTTGTTTACATTATGATGCATTGTTAGTATAACATAATCCCTAGACTTTTGTGATCTTTACCATATTGACAACATTCGTTTCGCTACTCGAATCTGAGGAACCTTTCGACATAAGTTAAGAGGAACTGAGATGAACATGCAAATTACATTATTATTATGGGTGCACACATAATAATAATAATAATGTGGGGTGCATGTGAGTCCCAGTTAGGCTTACCAAGTGTGAAAGGGGTTCTGACCTATTATCTAACATAATGGGGGATTCATCAATCCATAGAAGTCATAGCGATGATTGACTTCTACTCAATTGTGATCCTTACCCTTTCCACTCTTCTCATGGATGCATAATCATGAATGGACTGTCACACCCCAAATTTCCACGTGTCACCGGTGGGCCCGGTGGGGGAGTATCGTGACGTGGTTGGCAACATCATAGTCAAACAACACAATATAATAATGCACAGCGGAAGCAAAAGATAAATATATTACATTCCGAATATAAGTAATGTCAAAGTATTACAACGGAAGGTAAAGGATCCACAGGCGGATCAAACAAAAGATATTAAAACTGTTCAACAGACTTCAGGCATCTAGAACTTGCAAGATTCCCTAATGACACCCTGAGCTCCCAGCCAATTATGCGTAGTACCTGTCACTTAACCTTTTGGAAAATACGTCAGTTTACACTGGTAAATACAATTAACTGACTCATTTTGGAAAAAGAGTTTGAAAAGTGATCCCAGTGCAAACGGCACAAAATATCTTGACCCATTGATTAAAATGCACAGAGGCAAAATTAATCTTTTATACTTGGGACAATTCTATTAATAAAAATCTTGTATCCGATTTACATGGTTGTCCAACATTTAGGGCCGGTGATTATACAATACAAGCCGGACAAGATTAATCGACACACCACAAATATAATCTCACAAGAAGACACCCTTACGAGTGAGTATACGTTATACATATGCAACAGGAGGTGTTATGTCTACACCTTGTGCTTACGTCGTGGCCATTCACTTTTTAAAATGAGCCAAGGATATCCAGGACACGGTCATTAACCCCCAATGTTATTTGTTATCAATCAATACAGATTAAAACGGGATTATGCAATTTAATCATCTCCGATTAAAAGGTTTCTACACCCGACCAAGCGGTATTTTTATAATACCGTATCCCAAGCCCGTATAAGGGAAAATAAGTTAAAAGTATTTACCTGAGCTAGCAATGCAATTTATACTCAGCCGTATATTCTAATCAGCAAGCATAAGTACTTCTACTGGGGCTTTCAATCTGGAACGAAGGTTTTATTAACCTATTAGATTCCTAACGGGTCTTATTTAAGTCGTAACTTAGACCGGTTAGTTTTAAGAGAGGTTTACGGTTCAAACGCATGATTAAGCGAAGACCGGAATAGAATGTGATTTAGACCCGACAAGTTCGAAGACTTGTATAATATGGGTAAACCAAACACATTCTGGATTTTGAGATAAAGAGGATAAGGTTTGACCCGTTTCGGCTAATTTATGCAAACTAGTTACATAAACCGAACCGAACGCGCCAGAGGCGTAACGGGTAACCATAAGGGTCGCGAACAGGTTTCCTAAGTTAATATGCTTTAAATATGTTGTGATATCATTATGATATCTTCCATAATGCCCAAAACGAGTTTAATCATTAATTATGCCCCGTAGGGTATTTTGGTCATTTTAGAGATTATAAAAGGGATTTAACGTAACCCCGATGTTCGGGACTGGAGTGATCAGTAAACAACTCATTTTTAACAGATTATATTAGTTGGTAATAATCCTTATATGTCAAAATGGTTTTAAGCCTAAACTACGCGTATAATACGCGTATAAACCCGTTTCAAGCGACGTACGATTAAAAATATGATTCTGGGTTTTCTGATTAGTTAAACAGGCTCAAAACATTACATTTATTATTTAAAGTCAGTAGCAATTGGATTCGCGTCAAAATTCCTTGTAGAAATCATTTTATGACCGAAAAGGGTAAATTCGGTATTAACCGAATTAAGGCGATAAGCCTAGCTTAAGACCAGTTTAAAAATAATTAAAAATCTTCAAAAATCCCAAAATATTATTTAACATTAGTGGGTAAAAGTTTTGGTACCGAAAATCGGGTTTAGATAGGCTATGCGCTAATCGCGCCGTTTAATTAATAAAAAGTTTATTATTTACGCTAATGCGCATATCTCCTAATCTAGACCTCCGATTGACGTGAAAATTTATGTACATGTTTAATAATCAGTAACTAAGATTATTGTACTTCCACATTTTCAAAATTCTCGTTGTATGGTCATAAGGGCATTACGGTCCATTTTAAGCATTTAACGGAAACGCGAGAACGAATCGGATAACCAACGAAACAAGTACAGAGGCTTAACCCACCATGTAACCCGGCCCTAAAGAAACCTTAAGGCATGTCTACATCTATCAAAACCGGGTCAGAACCGAAGTCAAGCAAAAAGTCAAACTTTGCGCCTTTCGGTTCCGAATCGATCCCAAATTGAAATTTGTCGAATCAATCATGTTTAGTCATGTTCTAACATTGATTACTAAGTTACATTATGGTTAAAACAGGTTACATGCTTCTCGTATCGCTAATTACCCGATTAAAGCTTCTGTTGACTTTTTCGGTCAACCTTTGACTCGATAAACGACCAAGTTAGAGTGGAAACCAGGGGGGACCCTTTTGAGGGTTTATTACCCACATAATTACCGACTCATAACAACTTTCACTTCGAGATATGACTGAGCCATTTATAACTAATCTCAAAGTCAATCGTTAATTACGATATGTTGACTTTTAAGCTAATTACAAAGCAAAACTGAACTAGAGAAGGTTAGGAATACTTACAAGTGTCTAATGGATGCTTAGGAAGGCTTGGGTCAGCCTTGGAAGCTCCACACTTGATCAAAAATGCAGATGAAGATGTGAGGAAGTGTTGTGACTTTGAAGGCCTATTTATAGTGAAGTTACTCACCATAGATGATTGACAAACAAGTCTAGCACTAACCACAACAATCCCACAAGTGTCCTACATGTTCTAGGGGTGTTTTAGGGGCCAAATGAAGGTGAAAATTCGTTCAAAGTGCATCCAAGTTCAATGGTTAGACAAAGATTCAAGAAAATCCAAGTTCTGTCCAGATATGGTCAGTGGTGTAGCGCCACTGCTTGCACCTCATGTGCTCGCGCTACGCGAGCCCTCAGGGTTCTCCAACATATTTTTGTTAAATTGCAGTTTCAGTCCCTGTCTCTTCAAACTTTGTACAGACACTTGTTTATTGCGATATGGACCATCAATATTGATCTATAAGGGCCTCAAGATATATACCCACTTCTTTAAATCCCCGGGTAACTTTATTGTTACCCGAAAAGGCCTAACTTTCAACGTTGACGCTTTAACCCCTCGCACACGAATTTGATCACAACTTTCTCATACGTTGACGAAACTTTACGAAATTTGAACCGTGCATTCTAGTGAGCATAATTAACATTTACAAAGCTTCGGGTTTGTC
>JARYGA010057672.1:0-39179 GCA_030545235.1 Helianthus tuberosus
ATATGTATAGCGCCTGAGACAATGGTTGCTCTCTCACACACATATATATACATACATATATATCTATAATTGAAGGGGTTATATAACCCCCTTTCCACTACACACTCAAGTTATATCACCTACATCTCTTACACATTTTGTCACTTGTCATATAACCCCCCCTTATGGGACCTTATGAGTCTTGACCACTACATATGGCCTTAGAACAACTAAAAGAGATAGCACAAGCAAAGACACCTAGACATTGTCGTACTAATGAATTTTCTTATCGCGCACAGGTGTGTATATAAGTTTTTATTTTAATGGCCTCCGAAATCTAAGGAGCGGCATGACCGGCGGTTGTTACAAGATCAAAATATACGTTAAAATGTAAAAAACTGCTAATATATATATTATAATGACAACTTAAGGTTAATTATAATGGCTCATTTTTACCTGTCATATAGAGCCTCTGAAATCTATAGAGCAGCAATAACGAACAGTTGTTACAAGATCAAAATACTCGTTAAAATGTAAAAAACTGGTGATTATATATTACAATGACAACTTAAGTTTATTTATAATAGTTATTTTGGAAGGATACTACTATTGTAATATTAATTGGGATCATAATTAATTATTATAAGACCCTTTTTATCAATTAGAACTATTATAAATAATTTAGAAAATATTTTATATTTATAAATAAGTAAAGCTCTAAAGGGAAAAAAATAAAAAGACTTTTTCCTTCCAAGATGTTCTGTTATAGCAAGTTAAAAAATTGACAAAGTTTTAATATGTTTAAAGTGAGTTATCTTTTACCTGGTTTCACTCGTTAAGTGTTAATTGACGGGTCTCATAAAAAAATATTATTTTTTTAATAGGGTGTTGACAACTTTACTTAATGGTTCAAGAGTAATCAGTTAGTTGCAAAATATACAAGGAGAAATGCAGGTCAGAAATGGAACAATGCACTCTTTCTGTTAACTAAAACAACAATATTGTAATAATAAACACAACATGAGTTATTTCTTCAAGTAAAAAACATATTTTATCAAAAACTTATGTCATGTTTCCAGTCAAAGCAAACCAAAATTAAAAATACACTAACTTAACCATTTATATGACACAAGATCAAGATCAAACACGGGCACGTAAACCTCAAACGCCACTGTTCCCATAGTATCTACACGTATTCATGTGCCCCGGTTCACTTTGGTTTCGTAGAAAAGAATCGGCTGAACCCACGGGTGTTCTTTTCGGGAGTCGGGTTAGATGACGATGAAGATGACGATACTGATTTCGTGGGTCGATGTTTGCCCCTCACGGGTGATTTTGAAAGATTGTTTGCTTCAGAATCCGAAGGACTAAATTCGTGGTTGTCTGAATGAATAGGGGACTCGTTTCCCGAATGTATGTTCATGATGTTACCAATTGTTAACTCTTCTTCCTCGTTTTCTTCTTCTTCGGCTAACGTTTGACCTTTTTGACTTAACGATGACTCCATGGACTCCGTTTGAGGATGCAGGCCATTTAACTGCTTTCCGAGAAGATATATCGTTTCTTGACACTCTGCTAACTTCTCTGCAGCAGCTGCCAATTCTCTCTCCTGCAAATATATTCATATAATGCACTTATATTAAAATAGTATTATAGGTTATCGTTACGATGAGAGTTGAATGAGCATAGAGAAAGGGCGGGTCACCTGATTATTTTTGGCATCCACATCAGCAACAAGGGGTGTTTCAATCCTGACATAAAACGAGCACCGCTTTTTACATAAAAAAACGAGCACTATTTTTTATATAAAAGAAAAGTAAAATGCCATTTTCGTCCCTGAGGTTTGGCCAGTTTTGCGACTTTCGTCCAAAGGTTTGTTTTCCCGCATCTGGATCCAAAAGGTTTGGCGAGTTAATGGAGTTAACGAGCCGGATGAAAATGGCAAGATTTCAAACCTTTTAGATCCAGATGCGGAAAAACAAACCTTCGGACGAAAGTCGCAAAACTGGCCAAACCTCAGAGACGAAAATGGCATTTTACTCTAAAAGAAAACTATAGGTTTGTTACCTTTGTAATTGTTCTTGAAGATCCTTACACTTTGCCTCAGTATCCTTGCACTTTGTCCTTTCTTCTTCAAGCTCATTATCCAACATTACTATCTTTGACTCTAAAAGGTTGACCCGAGATTGCAACCCAGCTGAACGAATTTCAAGCGAATTATACGACTCCGCCATACACTTCAACTGTGTCTCAGACAAACAATTCAACTTCTGAGCAGCAGTCAACTGAGACTTAACTTCAGATAACTGACGTTCAGTTTCACTTAACTGCGACTTCATGGTTTCGAGATTCTCATTACTTTTAGAAAGTTCGACAGACATATTCTCTTTTTCCAACTTCATCTGTTCAAACTCCTCTAACGAGCATTTCAACAGCGACACGTTTAGTTCAGATGTCGGGACAGAATTTCCGCCATGAGGCGTGTCAGGATCAGAAGTCGTGTCGGAAAACTGATTACAACTGTTTGAATAGTCAACCTTGTTTTCAGGTAACGCAACTTTGTCGATGCAAGCCGGACTACTGGCTTCTTCGGCGTCATTCATTTCATAACCCACAAAGCTGAACCGAAGCTCGCTGGCTTTACCAAGAATACCCGCAACACAAAGGATAAAATCGTTTATATTCATTTTGCGGGATTCGGTCTCGTTAAACTCCTCGAGCTTCTGGAACATTCCGTTCTCTTCTAGAGAAGTTCCCGTCACAGACTTCGCCTCCTTCCGTAGAACTAACATGAAGTTGTAAATACCCGAAATCGCAGTAGCCAATTCTTCGTATTTCCCACCAACACTATCTTGTACAACTCGGTTGATTTCTTCGTAAAGTTTATCGGTATCGGAATCTTTCGGTAATGAAATCAGTAGATCGGATATTTTCGACTTTAAATTCTCCAACGGATCTGAATCGTTTGACGAATTAGCCAACTTCTCCATCTCCAAGAAATCATCCATAAGCTCCAAACGGTTTGTATTTTCGGAGATTATCGCGGTAGCACAAGATCCAGCAATGCTGACATCATCATCATTTGCTTCTTCTGAAACCGAGGCCACACTAACGGCTTTCAGTTGAGAGTTTGACTGAAGTTGACTTTCCAGACTCTGAAGTTTGCTAACTGTTTTAGCACAGATGGTTCTAGAAGCTTGAAGTTCGGTATTACGTTTAGTCAAAGCTTCTTTCAGCATCTTTGTTTCTTCTTCCATTGCAAGCAAACGCTCGGTCAGCAAATCATTTTCCTTTTGATATTTTTGTACGTTTTCAAGAGAAAAATCGGAAACTGAAGAAAAATGCGGACTCGAGACTGTTGTCGAGGGTTTGACCGGAGACCGTTTGACTCGAGTCTCACCGTATTCCCTACCCAAACTATCAACTTCTAGTTTCATTTGCGCCAGTGCTGCGGGCCCCGGTAACTTCTTCCTTACCAGCCCGCGTAATCTTTGACACTCCGCTTCAAGTTTTGCGATTTTCTTCACACCTTCCAAATGTTGCTTGTTTGCAACTTCGGCAGATCGCACACTCATATTCTTTTCTTCGTTACGAATTTCTAACTCTTTAGCAACTATATGCAGTTCATATTTAAGCGAATTTATTTCCCGTTCACATGATTCAACGTTGCTTTTTAGAACCTCGATCTCCGCTTCCGCTTGTGATTTCTCTTCGCTCATTTTAACAAGCATGTTGGAACGATCATGTAGCGACCGTGAAACCGCAGCGTTTTCAGCAGCGGATCGCATGAGTTCTTGATCTAGATTCGCTACCTTTGTGTCAAACTCGAGCTTCATTTTCTCAAATTGTTTTGTTTTTGCGAGAACAATATCGTGCACGGTTTGTTCGTGTTCTTCCTTTAAGTTTCGTATTTGACGCATGCATTCCTTTAACGCACAGTCCAAATGTGTGGCTCGGTCTTCAGCGGTTAGTTTTAATAAAGTAACCGATTCTAGATGGTTCTTCAACGTTGCAGCTTCTGCCTCCGCCTTTTCCCAACCTATGAAATTAAATATTAGAATCGTAAAACGTTTACAATAAACATGATTAAAACGTAATTTACAAACCTGAAACGGCTTCCTCGGCAACTTTAGCGTGTTGTTTGACCAAATTCTCCTTCGTAATCATTTCCGAATGGGCTTCGGAAAGTTGCTCATTCAATTCCTTTACTTCATCTTCTAAACTTTTGATCTGATCTTCGTATACCAATTGTTGATCTTCGTATCGTTTCACTTGTTCATCGTATGTTTTCACTTGATCTTCATATGATTTAACTTGATCCTCCAATCCAGTTAACTCGGAATATTGATCCACAGATATTTGAACGTAATTTGGCTTTTTGTAGCTATCGTGTTTAACCTGAAAGTGAAAATGGCAACAAATAAAAAACAGAAAAAAATTAACAAATATCTAGGCCTGTAAATGAACTGAGCGAACACAAATAGAGGCATGTTCGTGTCCGTTCATTTAAGTTTAACCGAACACGAACATATAATCGAACACATTTTTTTGTTCATGATTGTTTATTAAGAAAATGGTCATCTTCGTGTTCGTTTATAAGCTAAACAAACAGTTCACGAATATAAACAAACTTAAACGAACATAATTTAACAAACATAAATGAACATAATTGACCAAACATAAACGAACATTAAGTAAATTTTTTTATAAATTAGTGATTAAATTACGACAAAATCCATTGGAAAACCCATTATAAGTGGTAGAAAGTTCCTTTTATTATAGTATTTATATAAATATATGTATTGGAATTGGAATTGAAACAAACATAAACAAATGTAAATAAACGAAATAAATGAACGAACATAAACGGAAGTTCACGAACACAAATGAACGAACAAAACGTGTTTTCATGCTCGTTCGTTTAATGACATGAACAAAAAATTGTGTGTAATTTGTTCATTTATAAAATAAACGAACTTCCCGCCGAACAAGTTCATGAACGTTGGGGTCGTTTACAGGCCTACAAATATCCACAAGTATATATTAAAAGGTAACCGAACGAACCTTGTCACCCTGAGAACCAGCAGAAGCAGGAACAATAACGGATTCTACTTTCTCAACAACTGTCTTATCGGATGATTTCTTCTTCCAGGGCCAACTCCGGCGATCCATATCTACTGTATAAAACAAACAAATAAACTAAATTTGTCACATTACAAATCAAACCAAAATGATACAGAGCTAATTAGTTAAATGATCTTTATTATACAAAATCATACCAAAAGATACAGAGTTAATTAGTTAAATGATCTTTATTATACAAAATCAGATTGCTTCGATGTCAAGATTTAGGTAATAATTGTTCTCCCCTGTCATCAAAACTCAATTATCATAATTAAAGGCTTGCATAGGCATTTATTGGGTTTCATAAAAAGCATTCACTTTCACAAATTAGAGAGAGTAACTTTATCAAAAGTTTTTAATGGTGTTTACCGTCGATTATTACAAGAATGATACAACAATTCAAGAAAAACCAATAACTGATCAAACATTTTTCACCTAAACCACCGATACTTGCACATGGAAGGATTTGACTGATCAAACATATAACACAAACAATATTGATTTTAAAAAGCGACAAGCGCACAAAAGCGACAAAGTCTAAAACCGAGGTGCGAAGCGCCAAGCACAAAAGGGCACCGTTTTTCATAACCGAGGCACAAATTATTATATATTTCCTATAGCCAGGGCTGTCCCCCCGAGAATCCTAAAAAAATCTTTGGGCACCTGGCGAGTAGTGAAAATCGGGCCTTAAAATATATATTTCGGGCTCTAAAATATATCTTTCTATAATACATATAAAAAGCTTAAAATATATAATAAAATTTTGAAAATATATATAAAAAATTCTTTTTTTTTAATTTCGCGCCCTCTAGAGCTTTGGGCCTCGGTCGGCCGCCCGACCCACCCAGCCCCAAAACCTGCTCTACGTATAGTTTTCTAGCATCATTTACCCAATATTTAGACACAAATAAGCTTTATATACGTTTCAATATTGAAATTACACGTGTACAACCTGAAAAGCATGTTGTACAACATGCTGCACAAAAATAT
The DNA here is from genome assembly GCA_030545235.1 of Helianthus tuberosus. NCBI lineage: Eukaryota > Viridiplantae > Streptophyta > Magnoliopsida > Asterales > Asteraceae > Helianthus > Helianthus tuberosus. The sequence continues at coordinate 6,094 of JARYGA010057672.1, forward strand.
GAGAAATACATGAGGTGTGCGCGCCTCAGGGTCATTGTTTTTGCCAAAAAATGTGTCTCGGGATTGCTTTTTGTAAAAGGTGCGCCTTATGTAGGCTGAAGCGGCCTAGGCGTGCTTTTTTAAACCCAGCAAACAATCAGATCCAAGTAAAATTACACAAACATTTATGGTGTATACAATGACATTTTCTGTAAAAACAATGATTCATTTTTTTGTTGTTGAGAGCAAACCTGAAAGGGAACAATAAAACGACACAATTTACGACCCGGCACAAGAACTACGAAAATAATCTTCGAGTCTCCACAGAAAATGAGGGGCCTTTTCTGCTGATACAGGGCATTCAGAAACTATAGTACCAGCTAAAAGATTAGCAACATTTTCATCTTCATTGGAAAAAAAGAATATAGATCAAGACCGAACACCAAAACCATAAAAAGAATAAAGAGAAAAAAAAAAAAAAAAAAAGTGATAAAAAGTCTAAAATGAAAAGTGACAGAAAGTGAAGGCATAAACTAAACTCAAAGGAATCCAATCCAACTAAAACTTCATTCATCACCAAATCCGGAGAAAATCATCTTCACAGATAAATATATAAATATACATATAAAAAATATAAAAATTCCGAATAAACACCGACATAATTTAAGCAAAAATCTATCAAATCAAACATAATTAATTAAAATACTCCAAATTGTAAAACACCTCATCATATACAGATTCCACCAGCAGTTCATAAACCTAATTAATCAATTAACACCTGATTGAAAAAACAAAACACCAAAACTGAATCAACTTTCAATAATTTCCTACAACATGACCTAAAACAAACTGCAATACAGATTGTAATTCTCACAACAATATGTCCAGATTCAAATCTAATTAGTTAATACGCAACAAATTAGGGATTAAACATTTAAAAAAGTAACAAAGCACATAATAACCTAACGAATCCACAACTCGATTAGATCAATAACGGTTAATATCAAACATGTCGTCTCGATAAACACGCTAATTAATAACTTGTGCAGCAATTAAACATCAATAAAAAAATAAAAAAATGATATTCACTTACCGGCAACAATGTAGTTCTGAAGTAGATGAAATTAAAGTGATTGAAGAAGCTCGATTGAAGAATTATGTGTTGAAGTTGCTGTTGTGGCTAGAGATCTAAATTTGAAGTTTTGAAGGTTATCTGGAATTGAGATTTTGTGAAAGGTGAGAGAGGTGGAGGTAGTGGTGGCCGGAATTGGTGGCGGTGGTGGCGTACGGCGGAAGGTTGCTGCTGCTCTGGGTGCCACTTGAAAACTCAGGGGATTTGAGAAGTTTGTTTGTTTAAAATATCACCATGTATTGGAAGTTACACTTTCACCCCTTGCTTTTGCTTTTAGTGTGTCGACAGAATTTTTAATTTTGGCTTCTTATTATAAGATTTCTACATTTTTAGTCTTCTAGAATCACCCTGGTAACAAGATTTTCTTACCTTTTTTTTTCTTTAACAGTAAATATTACACGGTCTATTTACACCAAAAAAATTTTAACGATAAATTTGAATCACTGACGAATACTGAAGTATCATGTGTCACTAGCGAAATCACCCGATCATATCTATCTCCGTTAGGCTATAACGCATATAAACCAAACTCAATAAGTCTTGAGAAAAAACCCTTGTAGGAATCGAACCCAAAACCTAATGGTTTCTAAGCCTTATTCTTAAATATTTTATTTAACGAAGGCTTGAACCTGGACCTTCTCTCTAGCTAGCCCCACATTATAATTTATATTATCCTAACAAATTTATATGATTAACGAGTTAAATTATAAAAATTAGAGTAAATTGTATTTTTCGTTGTTTATGTTTCATCAAGAATATATATGTTGTCCTGACTAACTAACGTAATGTGTTTTGAAAAATTAAGTTTTTATCAATCCGTATAATTATTATAGGTTTTGATAAGTTATTTTGTCAAATGGAAAGACAACATACATTTCTAACAATATGTTTTTGTCTTTAGGACAAGATTTGTTATTGTTGTGTTTGTTATTTTATTGTTATTGATAATTATACATATGTAGTCAGGGTGGATCTAAGCCACTTTTGTGGGTTCCCAGAAACCCATTCGGTTTAGAAAAAATAGAAAAAATTAGTGAGAACATCGTATGATTTGAAAAAAAATAGTGAGAATCTACCAAAATGAACCTAGTGAAAAAAGTTTTTAGATCCGTCACTGTACATACGTGTGGATTAACACACGCAAAATGAAAAACATAAATGTATATAAATAAATTGTTGTTGTTGTTACAATGTTATAGTAGCTTGTAAGTTCTTTTCTTTTCAAGGATTACAATTATCAACCACATTTAAACATTAAAATTACTAAGCTTATTAAAGATATAACTATTATATAAATAGTGGTGGGTTCAAATGAGAATAATTTTTTTGTAAGAAGAAAAAAGAATAAGTTTTAACCAATAAGAATGCTTCATTTTACTTCATTTAATATTTGCATTTAATTTTAATATAAGGGTATATTGGTAAACTTACATAAATCATTAATTTGTATTCTTCCCCTTTAATAACTAACTATTAACTAAATTAAATTTGTAACTTCTTTTCAAAATATATACTTTTTCCAAATTAAAAAAAAAACAACTTAATTAAAGTGTAGAATAAATTACTAGTTGTGTAGGATAAATTACGAGTTGTGTAGGATATATTTCGAGGTGTGTAGGATAAATTTCGACTGTGTAGGATAAAATTCTATAATTTGTAGGATATATGTAGGAAAATTTTGATTTGTGTAGGTTTTGTAGATTATATGTAGGATAATTAATGATTAGTTGACTAATTAATTAAAAAGTGAAAAACTAATGATATGAGTTATAATTGAAATAGTATTTTACTAATATGCCCTTTCTTCTTTTTCTTCTCACATTAAATTTCTTCTCAAATGAATCTTCCCCTATATAAATATTTATAAATGACAAGTTATGCTCATAAAAATAACTCAGTTTCCAAATGGATCGTCAAGGAGACTGTTAATTAAGGTAACGAGTCGTTTTAATGCTTGTAATCTTCAAATCAGGTGTTCAAATGACTGACTAATTAATGGCATGTAGTTACTAAAATAACTCATTAGAAAACTTTAAAAGAATTCTTAAATGTATTATTTTTATTAAGAGTAAATTTATGTTTTCGTCCCTAAGGTTTGTCAATTTTAACTAGTTTAGTCCAAAAATCTAATTTATAACAAATCCATCCCTGAAGTTTGCATTTCTTAACGCTTTTCATCCCTAAGGGTGCTTTTTAATTTAATTCTTAGGGATGAAAAGCGTTAAGAAATGCAAACCTTAGGGATGAAAAGCATTAAGAAATGCAAATCTTAGGGATGGTTTTGTTATAAATTAGATTTTTAGACTAAACTAGTTAAAATGGACAAACCTCATGGACGAAAACAGAAATTTACTCTTTTATTAATTAACCAAACACACTGATAACGATATTATATTATTATAGTATGATACTAGGTTAGAACTCTGTGTATTACACAGGTTGTATAAATGTAATTTTATATAATAAATAATAAAAAATATATATATCTTTAAAAAAAACTCGTATATTTCACGTGTTGAAATAAAATATAATGTCATATGTTAACACAAATAGTCATCAAGATTTATTATAACATTTTACTTTGTTTTTTTATTTTGCATAAATGTAATTTTATATAATAAATAATAAAAAAATATATATATATATATCCTTAAAAAACTTGTTATCTATTATAATCATAATAAAAACAAACATTTGTTTAAAATTATTATTATTATTATTTAATGTGATCATAATAAAAACAAATATTTATCCTTATTCAAATATTTATTTTTATCCAATATTTTTTTTAAATTGTTATTATTATTTAATATGAGAGATAAATAGAAAAATAAGATAAAAAAGAAACAGAAGAAAGTAAGATGTGTCTAAAAGTGATTTTTAGTATAGGAAGTTTTGTCCTTTAGGCACTATTTCTTTACTATTTTACTTTCTGTTAAATTACTCAATGCATAGGTAGGTCGTAGGTGATTCTGTGTCCTAGGATGAAACTAAACGAAAATTGAATAAAATGTGTGAAATACAAAATATAATGTTAGAAATATAGAATGTGTAAAATTACGAAATTATCATCGAAATGTTATGAGATTACAACATTTTTCTAATAGATTACATATTATTAATTAAAAAGAGTATTGTGTTGTTGCATAAATTTGTGTCACAAACGCCAAATCATGTCTCAATACATTTGTTATGTAGGGCCTCCACGCCCAAAACTTATTTCTTAATAAATCATTAATCAAATCACGTGCATAAATGTTGATAGTCTTGTAAATCATAAAAGTAATTTGATATGGTAGACATGACATATATATTTTTTTTTTCAATTCATAAGATTTAATCATTTTCAATTTTATAAAATAAAATAACTTTATTTACAATACCTAATGTCCACTATTTAGATCACGGTACGTCCTCACCTAAAACTGCCATAGAACGTCGACAACCAATTTCAACTAATCAACATTTACAAGTTAAACAAATAGTCGGTTACATACTCAAAATTATTAACTTCAGGAAACCAGGAATGTCATGTTGAAAATATGAATAAGCGAGTAATAATATACTTAACTGAATATATCTTCCTCAAGAATTTTATTTTTTGGTTTTTAACTTCAAACTCACAAATATGTTTATTGCGTCATTTAAAATGCTTCAAATTTGTAAGAACACAATCATCATGTAGGATCTTCAAGAAGTTGTCTAGAGTGGTTTAAAGAAACTACATTTGAACAAACGATTATTTAAGAATTTTCCCACCTATTAATATGTTGCATATATAATATGAAAGATGAATTATAATTTTAAAAATCACTCACACAAAAAAAAAAAAAAAAAAAAAAAAAAAAAATGACACCTACACATCCAATATAGAAGTTACTATAGCATAGCATGTTTTTTATGTGTAACACATCATTGATATTTGAAAGTGACAAATAGCATTTGGAGACGTCACTTTAACCACCTCCATTTATTTTTGGTATGTATTTGGAAGTGTCTCTTTAACCCCTCAGATATCTCTTGTCTAAGTTTGGAAATTCACTTTGACCCTCTATTATTAATTTTAATCGTACTATTTCCGAGCTCGCCTACCTAGTTACTTAATTTCAAACTTCAAAATTTTGGCACTAAAAGTGAGATTCATATGTTTGAGCTTAGTACGAACGAGTTTAGGTCAATTTCCTATTGTGTCCTGGAATTCGGTTCAGTGGTTAATTGGTATGCCCTCCCTAGTGGAGACGCATGTTTGAATCTCGCTTGAGTCATTTTTGATGGACATCTGGGTGAAGGTAAAATACAAAAAAACGTGATGTCAAAGTTAACTTATTTTATGTATTCTGAAAACGCTTGTTATGATTGTATATATAGAGAAAGGGGGTTATGCTAAAAATAATATTTATTTGTTTGTGTCAAAGTGTGAGAAGGTCTATGTATCTTTAATCAAATGAAATAATAGTTGAGATGACCTAAACGTCATATAGTGTTTAGCCAAGCCCCATGCCTCCCCACCCATTCCCCTCTATTTGGATGAATTTGATTAGGCCAAACATGGCTAAAAAATAAGGTTCACAAAACTATAGCCCTTTAGCACTCGTCATTGCACTCACAGTCTCACAAGACCCTCTATGACACCTCTTTAGCGCCTCCTGTGGTGCCCACGCAACGGTGTTCAACGCATTATTGGTTGATGTGAAGGTGGGGCGCCACTCTACACCTGTTAGCCTAAGGGATTCGAGGAACTTCTTGAATCACACAAATATGGAGGGGTAAAACTAGAAAAGCCGGCCATTATTGACTCTTATTAATTTTCATCATTTTTTTTAAATGTAAATAACCTTTTATAGGTTTTTTTTTTTTTAATTATACCACAAAATCAAACATTCGTTTATCTTTAATCTAAGTATAGTATTATCACATAAAATATATAATAAAAAGAAATAAAAAAATTAAGTGTAATATACTGGGTGTAAAATTTCAAGATAGTGTTCTAATCTCGAACATGGTGTTTTAATTATTTTAACATGGTGTTTTAGTTGTGCCCATGTGTTTAAATTATTTCAACATGGTGTTTTAGCTATTAACAAATTAAATTTTGTTTCCGATCATATTTTTTTGCGTTTACGATTACCTCTTTAGAATACTTCGGGCTTCTTAGTTACATCCTACATATTTTAGACACCAATGTCTATTTAGCATTTAGCATTTAGCATTTAGCATAACCCCATCCTACACAAACGCACTTTATGTTTATATGGAACATTAACCAGCTAACATAACTGAATAAAAAATAATAATAATTTTCTAAACAAATGAACAAAAAGAGATAAATTGTTCGTTATATGTTTGTATTCGTACATTTCGATTACAACTCTATGGGTTCTCTAGCTTTCATTGATAACGTTGTTTCTTAGTATTTTTTTAATTAGTTTTAAGAGCAAACTGAAGTCAATTGTGTAAGCATAAATATTATTAATAATAATTACAACAGCTATAACAACAATTGAGCATTTGTTTTACAAAAGTTAGCGTCGTGTGGCGTTTCGGATCTATGAATGCCAGCCATGTTGTTTTGTTTATGATTATGACTTAGTGATCATGCCCCGACTCGCGACCTCTAGGCCACCAAGAAACGTAAACACTGATGTCACACGCGTTTTCTTAATCGTTAACTAGTTGAGCCACTTCTAAACAGGGCCGTTTCAAGTTTTTTGGAGGCCCAAGTTGAAATGAAATTTTAAGGCTCTTTTTTCCTTTTTTTGTTTATTATAAAGGATACTCATTTATCTGTGTTTGTAACCAAACAAAAATCTAACACAACTATAAGACATAGTGATTTGCTTGTATAAGGAATCAAATAAATATTAAACAATAAGTTTGCACTAATATTAATGGTAAGCATATTAATTATCTTTTAAGCAAAAACCCTATTTTTTTAGAGCCCAAGCCTAGATTAATTGTACTATTAGTCCGGGCATGCTTCCAAAGGATACTTAAGATTTACCTGAAACTCAACTCATTTAAACATGTTTTCAAGTAAAGACTATCTTCAAACATTTAATTTGTTTTACTAAGAAAATAAGATTGTTTAATAAAAATGAAAAAGTAGTTAAATAATAATAAGCTTGTTATTGGTTGATGTGGAGATGGGGCATCACTCAACACCTGTTAGCCTAAGGGATTCGCGGAACTTCTTGAATCACACAAATATGAAGGGGTAAAACTAGAAAAGCCGACCATTATTGACTCTTATTAATTTTCATCATTTTTTTAAATGTAAATAACCTTTTATAGGTTTTTTTTTTTAATTATACCACAAAATCAAACATTAGTTTATCTTTAATCTAAGTATAGTATTATCACATAAAATATATAATAAAAAGAAATAAAAAATTTAAGTGTAACTTACCGGGTGTAAAATTTCAAGATAGTGTTCTAATCTCGAACATGGTGTTTTAATTATTTCAACATGGTGTTTTACTTGTGCTCATGTGTTTAAATTATTTCAACATGGTGTTTTAGCTATTAACAAATTAATTTTTGTTTCCGATCATATTTTTATGCATTTACGATTAGTCGATTACCTCTTTAGAATACTCCGTGCTTCTTAGTTACAACCTGCATATTTTAGACACCAATGTCTATTTAGCATTTAGCATAACCCCATCCTACACAAACATACTTTATGTTTATATGGAACATTAAACAGCTAACATAACTGAATAAAAAATAATAATAATTTTCTTAACAAATGAACAAAAAGAGATAAATTGTTCGTTATATGTTTGTATTCGTACATTTCAGTTACAACTCTATGGGTTCTCTAGCTTTCATTGATAACGTTGTTTCTTAGTTTAAATTTCAATATTAAAAATATAGTATAAAAATACTAGTATATTGATAAATATATTAATTAAAAATATAGTATAAAAATATTAGTATATATTGTAAATAGATTAATACTTCACTATACACAGCTTTCTCTTTTCATAGTACAACTAAATAAAAACGTTACTTCTTTACATGAGGGGAGCAAAATGCACATTAGCCATGTGAAATGGACTAATGCGTAAATAGAAAGAAAAGGAAGAAAGTGGAGGGTGAGAATTGCACAAACTTGGTAGATTAAGGAGTAGAGTGTAATATTAAACCCAGTTAAAAGACAATGGGAGTAGGGCTGGCAATTGGGTACCTGTTAAGACACGATTAGACCTGTTTGACTGAAAAATACACCCTTTGACTTTTTTAATTTTTAAAATAACTAAAATTACAATGTTAGAATCTATCATTTATTCATCTTTGAACATAAAACATAAAACTGTTTAATAAACATGAGGTAGAAAGTAGTTAAACGAGTCGTAATCATGTTTGAAACTTATGTTGTGCGCGCCGTCAGAAACCTGTTAAGACACGATTTGCCAGCCTTAAATGGGAGGGAATAATCATGGTTTAGATATATTATTTTAATATTATAGGACATAAACATTACAAATACCCCCTTAATAATAATTAATATTACAACTAGTGGTATCCAGCCGCGCTTCGCGACGGCCTTTAATAATAATTAATCATGGTCGAAACGGTACGGGTCGAAACGGTACGGGTCGAAACGGTTCGGCTCGAAACGGTTCGGGTTCGAAACGGTACGGGTCGAAACGGTTCGTGTCGAAACGGTTCGGGTTCGAAACGGTTCGCGTCGAAACGGTTCAGTTCGATACGGTACGGGTCGAAACGGTTCGCGTCGAAACGGTACGGGTCGAAACGGTACGGGTCGAAACGCTTCGCGTCGAAACGGTTCGGCTCGAAACGGTTCCGGTTCGAAACGGTACGGGTCGAAACGGTTCATGTCGAAACGGTTCGCGTCGAAACGGTTCGGTTCGATACGGTACGGGTCGAAACGGTACGGTTCGAAACGGTTCGCGTCGAAACGGTACGGTTCGATACGGTACGGGTTCGAAACGGTTCGCGTCGAAACGGTTCGGTTCGATACAGTACGGGTCGAAACGGTTCGGTTCGAAACGGTACGAGTCGAAACGGTTCGTGCCGAAACATTTAATGATTTTTGGATTTTTTAGAATTTTTTTGATTTTTTAGAATTTTTATGATTTTTAGAATTTTTTATATTTTTTATATTTTTTTGAATTTTTTAGAATTTTTATGATTTTTTAGAATTTTTTAGATTTTTTTGAATTTTTTAGATTTTTTTGAATTTTTTAGAATTTTTTTTGATTTTTTGGAATTTTTTTGATTTTTTTGGAATTTTTTTTATTTTTTGGAATTGGATCAAAATGGCAACTGAAAACATTTTTTAAGGAAATCCCCAAAATACCCCTGTTACAAACTGGGTTTTTGGATGGAGTTAGGCAAAGTGATCAAAATAGCAACAAAATGTAAAAGTCAAGGACCCAAGGGAGAAAATAAAACTATTTGGATCAAAATGGCAAATTTGGACAAAACTCAGGGACTAAAATGGCAATTTACTCTTAAAAGTATTTACCTGAGCAAATTTATATAATTTATCCCAGCCGTATACCACCAAGCAAGTACAGATATCTTTTACTTCGCTCCTAAATCTGGAACGAAGGTTTTTAATAACCTATTAGATTCCTAACGGGTCTTAATTAAGCCTATGCTTAGACCGGTTAATTTTAAAAGAGGATACGGTTCAAAACGCATGATTAAGCGAGAACCGGATTAGAATGTTGTTTAGACCATACAAGCTTGTATACTTGTGTAATAAGGGTAAACTAAACACATTATGGATTTTGAGATAAAAAAATGATAAGGTTCGACCCGTTTCGGCTAATTTATGCAAACTAGTTACATAAGCCGACCCGAACGCGAAAAGTGCGTAACGGGTAACCAAAAGAGTCATATACAGGTTTCCTAAGTTAATATGCCTTAAATATGTTGTGATATCAGTAGGATACCTTCCATTATGCCCAAAACGAATTTAAAACCAATTTATGCCCCGAATGGGTATTTTGGTCATTTTAAAGGTTATAAGAGAGATTAAATATTATTCTGAGTTCTAGGTCTGATATAATCAGTAAAAATACTTAATTTAATAAGTTATAACACTAGGGTATAGCATATATGTGAAATTTATTATTTATAACCAAACTATGCACCGTAGGGGCATTTTGGTAATTTCACATAAGCTTAAAAGGTAAAGTTAGAGAATCTGAGTTTAAAAATTTTGCTTACTGTTAAAGTATATAAATTTACTAAAATATCAGTAGGTATCAAGTCTTATATATTTAAAATAGTTTTTATACATACTATGCGCTTAAAACGCGTAAAAAAGCGGTTTTAAGCGATTTCCGGGTTTTTAAAGAAAAGCTGATATTTTTATCATTCCAGAAAGCTTAAAGTATTTTATTTTATCTTATAAAATCAGTAGCAAAAGGTTTGGGGTCAAAATGTTTTGTAAAACTCAATTTATAAGCCAAAAGGGCAAAACCGGCAATTACCGAATCAAGCCTAGAACCCTATGTTATGCTCAGCCTAAAAATAAATAAAAATCTTCAAAAATCCCAAAATATTATTTTATATCAGTAGGTAAAAAGTTTGGTATCAAAAATTGGGTTTAGATAGGATATATGCTAATTACGCCGTTTAATTAATAAAAAGTTTTTCATTTACGCTAATGAGCATAACTCCTAATCTAGACCTCAAACTGATGTCAAATTTTAGGGACAAGTTTATAAATCAGTAATAAAGATTATTGTCCTCTCACATTTTCAAAATTCTCGTTTTAGGGTCTAAAGGCATAATGGTCAACATTTAAGCATATAACGGAAACATGTAAATGAATAGGATAAATAAGGACCCAAGTTGTATAACCTCAGAGGGTTATACTAACCTATAACATGGTCCTAATGGAATCCTAAGGCATATCTAAACTAAGCTAAATCGGGTCAGAACTGAAAGTCAAAGCAAAAGTCAACTTTTACGACTTTCGGTTCCGAATCGAGCCTATACTTAGAATTGTCGGGTTGAACATGCTTTAGATACGTTCAACTAATATTTACCAAGTTATTAAAGTGAGAAAACTGATTTTATGGCTTCTATATTAATAGTTATGAATTTTATTTAAAACTAACCCGTTTGACTTTTATTTGACCCGACAATTTAACTAAGTAAACGTGGTAATTAGGAGGTTCCCTTTTGAGGGTTAAGCACCTACCTAATTACGGTCACGTAGCCATGTTCGTTGCGAACAATGACTCAACCGTTTAAAAGTCAAAGCGTTTATCGCAAATGCTTGACTTTCCGGCTATAAACGCTAAATATTTAAACTAAGCACGAAGGATACTTACAAAGGGTCCAAGCAAGGAGGTTTTGATCCTCAATTCTCAGGTATGAAGAGCAAGGTCTCCAACTTAGAGAATTCAGAAATCAAGTGTGAATGAGAGCAAGATCAAGTGGGGTATTTATAGGAAAACAAGAACCGTTAGGATCGTTTCTTGCAAAAGGGGGCACAATCTAAGCCGTACACTTGTCATACTCTGATTGGGCACCTTGATGGGCACACAAACCAGTCCATAGATTGCTAAAACAAGCAAAGAAAACAAGTGCAAGCTGCTGGGTTTGTGAAAACTGGTTTCTGCTATGCTGGACTACCTTTACGGACCGTAAGAGGTCCTATACGGTCCGTAAGGACCCTATGTGCTGGCAGGAACTTTCAGCACTTGGCAGAACAGGCCCCTGCATCCCCAAACTTGATTTTTGATGCGTTTTGGCACGTCTAAGCCCCGTTAACCCCATTTTAAGGCTCTAAAATGAAGTTAAAGTATAGGGAACATGAAACATGCTCAAAAACATGTCGGATGTCTGTTCGTTTGGTCGTACGGTCACGTTGTTCGGCTAAATGCGACGAAACACGGACGGATGCGAAAAACGATCCAAATTACGCGACGAATGGAATTTTGTCAAGCCAATCACTAAAATAAAAATATTTTAGTGCTTACATAAATTTTTGGGTGTCCGGAGATATTCAGAATGTGAGATATGCGCGAAAATGCAAACTTGTGCACTTTTTGACACTTTTAGTCCCTGCATGACTTAAAAGTTTATTTTTGCGCACCAAACACCTCTAAGCCTATATCTAAGCTATATAAAGGATAATTAGGGTATGATTAACTCATGTTCAAATTCCAGAAGGTCCGTTACTATACGAATCGGCATACTTTAGCAGTTTGACGCAATTAGTCCTTTAATCGCACAAAGCAGCGCGAAATGTCGTTTAATGATATCCAAGCCTTCCATGGCCCATATTGGTCATTCCCAAGCATATACTTAAATATTACTATGCTCTCGATCGCTTAGATGGTCACCGAAAGGCGTAGATTCAAAAGTTGACGTTTTAGGTCCCTCTATTGCGCAAACTTGCGCATCTCATCATTTAATAGCATCGAAGCCTCATCTAATCCATATTAGGGATTCTTTAAAGTATTATTAAACATCACGATTCTTCGGGTTCGCTAAAAGGTCATTCAGAGGTATAATTAAACATATTGACACTTTTAGCCCCTCTAATTTGCAAAGTTGCACGTAACTTTACTTATAGGCATAAGAACCTTAGACGGCCAATAGTTAGCATTCCCGAGAGTATAATCAAATATCATGAAGCTCCCGATTTGTTAAAAGGTCACTCAGAGGTAATAATTAACATGTTGACGCTTTTAACCCTTCATTGCGCAAACTTTCAATTAATTACGCAAACGGCTACCCTCGATCGACAAGTGGCTCATTTGTGAATATAATCATCGTGAGAGGTTATTCAGAAACTTATTTTAGGTATGCTAACACTTCCAGTCCTTTCATTATCAAAGTTTTCAATTTTTCGAAAAATTTAGTCCCTTAAATTTCATGTTTGACTTCATTAGGGTTTATTACACGTGTCAATACACCATAGGACGTGATTTTACGAGATGTTACATTATGACTTACTGACCATGCCCCAACTCGTGACCACTGGGCCACCAAGAAACGTAAACACTAATGTCACACACGTTTTCTTAATCGTTAACTGGCCGAGCCACTTCTAAACAGAGTCGTTCCAAGCTTTTTTGGAGGCCCAAGGCGAAATAAAATTTTGAGGCTCTTTTTCCTTCTTTGTTTATTATAAAGGATACTCATTTATCCGTGTTTGGAACCAAACAAAAATCTAACACAACTATAAGTCATAGTGATTTGCTTGTATAAGGAATCAAAGAAATCCTAAATAATAAGTTTATACTAATATTAATAGTTAGCATATTAATTTTCTTTTAAGCAAAAACCCTATTTTTTAGAGACCTTAGGCCCAAGTCTGGATTAATTGTACTATAAACTATTGGTCTCTCCATGGTTCCAAGAATATTTAGGATTGACCTGAAACTCACTCATTTAAACATGTTTTCAAGTAAATACTATCTTCAAAGAGACATTTAATCTGTTTTACTAAAAAAATAAGATTGTTTAATTAATAAAAATGAAAAAGTAGTTAAATAATAATAAGGTTGTGGTAGAGGGGAGGGATAATTTGTCATTGTGCTTAGCTGTAAACAAGTCTTATTGCAAAGGGACCACCATCACTCACACTCTACAGCTCATCACTCGAGTATGACCCAACCCAACCCATCTGCGCTCCAGGGGAACCCTACTTCATCTATCAATATTACATTATATTATATTACCCATATAATATAATATGATGATTTTATGTTATGTTGACTTATATGAAATTTAAAATTTGTTATATTGGATGTTTAAGATATTTTGACAAAATCATAAATAGAAAAATATACTATGTATAACAAGAATACAATATATAACAAAAATGTCACATCTTACATTTTATGAACCCAACTATTAATTATGAGGATTTTGCTTGCAAGTAAAATAAATATATATGAAAATTATGAAAGCTAATATTATTAAGATATCAATATAAACTCTGCTGGTTCATTTTTAGTTGGACGGGCATAAATTTAGATGATAAATAAAAAAACATTTTTTAGCATTACTTGTTTAGAAACTAATATAAAGGTAGATCATGGACGTGCATAAATGTTTAGATGATATATAAAGAACACTTATTAGCATGACTTGTTTACAAAACTAATATATGTACCACTTTATTTTCCATTTTACTTTCTTTGGGAATTATTTTCCATTTTACTTTCTTTGGGAAAAATATGTTTTACAAAATGTTCTAAACTAGTCTTGAATCTCGCGCTTCGCGGCGGGGTCGTATGAGGGTTTTGGCGAGGATAAATTTATTACATGATATATCGATATCGATGAGTTATTATAGACCATATAGAAATTTTAATCTAAACGACGGTAAAAATAAACAATTAACACGGTTAAGTAAACATGTCTAGAGTTAAAAGTTAGCTTTAATCTAAACGGCGGTGAAAATAAGCAAACAACACGATTAAGTCAAATAAATAATAAGTAAAATAGAAAAGAATTAAACTTATAAAAAAGATAAAAGAACAAATATTTGTTAAAAAACAAGTTGACGCTACACCCGCGCGTTGCTTCGGGATGTTGATATGAAAGTCTTTAAAAACTAAAGTAAAGTAGTTAATTTTTTAATGACCAACAAAGCCTGAGCACCTAGATAAATCCAATGACAAAAAGGTCACCCACGCCTACAAACATAGACTACGCTAGTGACCCGGTCCGCCACCACTCTAAAGAAAACACACCACTCGAAGGCCTACTCCAGTAAAACCCCTGGCTCAATCCAAAGCAGTTTTTGCTCTAGATCATGGAGCTATCAATGCTCTAGAATTTCGTCAGCAGTATAGAAGTTAATTATCATTAATGAAACTTATCCTTATTACTCAGTTAAAAGAATTTATACATATCTCATTTTCTTAACTTATTTAAATCATACAGATAACATAGTAGTGCTAATAAACAAAAAGTCAGTAAAAATAAGCCGACATCAACATCTTAATAATTACTTCACGTTATTTTTAATCAACAATTATGGGTATATCTTGGAAGTTTTGTAAAGTTTTTTGTACAAATAAGTTTCATAGCAAAAATAATAGAGAAAAATGCCCGGATAGTCCCTGTGGTTTCGCCTTTTTTCACCTATAGTCCTCAACTTTCTAAAACTACATGAATAGTCCCCAACTTTTCATTTTTTGTTCCCGGATAGTCCCTAGGTCTAACTTCAGTTTGTTTTCTCTGTTAAGAGGGTGTGAAATGACAAAAATACCCTTCATTAAAAAAGTAAACTGTTAAATAAATATATATTTATTTATTATAATAATCCTTAAACGACGGAGAAGAAGACCGATGGTCGTCGGAGATGATGTAAGTGGTGACGGAGATGATAAACTCCGGCGGAGGTGAACGATGGTGGGTTAAAGACAGACGGAGGTGAACGACGGTGTAGACGGCGATCGGAGTGTGAAGAGGCAATTGGAGATGGCATCCGGCGACGATGAACGTTATGGAGATGATGATAGGAGACGATTGGCGGTGAGAAATGATGAACGGAGATTCGACGGTGACCGGAGACGAAACAATAGCCGGTTGCAGGTGATGGAACGGTGAAAAATGTTGCAGGTTCCGGTGATCAAATGAACGGAGGTGATGATGTCGATGACGGCATTGAATCGCCTCTTCACACTCCGATCACCGTCTACACCGTCGTTCACCTCTGTCTGTCTTTAACCCACCATTGTTCACCTCCGCCGGAGTTTATCATCTCCGTCACCACTTACATCATCTCCGACGACCATCGGTCTTCTTCTCCGTCCACCCCCTTCACCATTACATCATCTTCACTGTCACTGTCGGACCTTTACTGATCATCTTCTCGGCGTTCTTCCCGATCAACAGTTTATCATCTCCGGCGACAGGGTCTTTGTTCGGATTTTAGTGAACGAAGAAGACGAGTGTTGTCGGCGGTAGTGTTTTCATTATTAGGGTTTTGATCGTACAAGAAGACAAACGACATATTAATTGTCGTTTAAGGATTATTATAATAAATAAATATATATTTTAACAGTTTACTTTTTTAATGAAGGGTAGTTTTGTCATTTCATACCCACTTAACTATGAAAACTAACTGAAGTTAGACCCAGGGACTATCCGGGAACAAAAAATGAAAAGTTGGGGACTATTCAGGTAGTTTTAGAAAGTTTGGGACTATAGGTGAAAAAAGGCGAAACCACAGGGACTATCCGGGCATTTTTCTCAAAATAATAGTTATCTTTGTGTACCTACCATAAAAAGGAACATAATAAAAACCATTATCAACCTGAAGATCACATTAGTAGTTTTATCCAATAAATTTGACACGGGTCAAACGAATTATTGCTGGAAAATGTAAAAGGGGTAAAGGGGACACGAAAATTCTAAGGGATCAAGGGAGCAACTTATGAGAAATGAAAATTGACAGTAAATTAGAACCAACCAAAACTAGGGGTGAGCAAATGTCAATACCCGACCCGACTCGAGAACCGGAAAAGCATAAAAAAAAGAACCGAATCAGAACCCTATAACACAGAGTCGGTTCCGGGTAGTTGCTAAGTCGGGTATGCCGGTTCTTGAGCTAAACACCGACCCGATGAAGGCAAAGATGATTCAACAACAGTTTAACATCTATAACTCGAAAGAACTGCATATTCACCTTCAAAATCAGAGGTAATTTGGGATAAGATCATAATCAAAGCATTAACCTTCAGAATCAGAGCTGCTTTGGGACGAATTTCAGTTGCTTTATCATCCCCTTGAACATATGTAAGATTCACCCCTACTTCTTTCTTTTTATCGTTGGGTTGGATTATTGATTCCAATGTTAAATAAGTAGGTGTGTACTAATTGATACGAAATTGAAAGTATTTCTTGATTGACAGGGTGTTTATGCTTCAATATAGTGGTTATTATCCTTGATTAATTTCGTTGCATGCCAATGTCAATTGAAGAACGAAGAACAAAAGAAAAAATGAATGAAGATTTGTACCAGAAAGTGATGAATTCGTATGACTGTATGAGGATTGATGATAGCGTATATGTAAATTAGGTATTATGTTGCTGGAAGAATGAATAAAACCAATCACTAACAGGCCAAAGCCCAATTGGATTACCTATTCTTTATTACAAATCGGTCCACGTAAGTTGAACTCGGGTTTTTCTTTTTGTGGAATGGAACCGACCCGATACCCGACTTAAACGAAATATTGGAACCGACTAATACCCTATATGCTATATCTCGGGTCGGGTTCAATTTTTTATAGGGTCGGTTCTCGGTTATTTTCGGTCCGACTGATGTGTTCAAAATGCAACATATAAATTTCATCAATTGTGGCATAAGACTAACCCTTTTTTAGTACTAATGTTGGAAAAAGTGTGCTTTTGTCTTCCTTTTGTATTTTCAGGATTAAATGAGCTCAAATTAACAAAAGAAGCAAAAAGACATCAAAATCTAACATAAATACAAGAAAAGGAACAAGACATCAGAAGACTGAACACGCCCCGTGCTCAGCCAGCACGGGGGCGTGCCCAAGTGTCAGCAGAAAAGACAAAGTGGTAGAAGCTTCTATTGCCCACCACGGGGCCGTGCTCAGCAGACACGGGGCCGTGGTCAACTATAAGATTCGCACAATCCAGGCAAATCTTCATAGTACAAAGATTCTTCTGCACACGGGGTCGTGCTCAGCGGACACGGGGGCGTGGTCAACTAATAAGACAAAGCTGCATTAAATGAAGAAAGAGAGGATGTGGACACGGGGCCGTGCCCACTCGACACGGGGCCGTGCCCGAGCTTCTGTTCAGTCTATAAATAGGAGTGCTTGGCTCAAGCTCAAACCATCCCTTGGTACACCACCTCTCTCACACTTCACCCACCACCATAACACCATCATCCACCACCATCATCCATTGTCCATTATAGAGTCTGTGAGTCGTCTCGGGATCCAAGATTGATCGTAAGAGTTCTTGACAATCAAGGCCATGTTTGGCTAAGTCTCTTACATCACTTGGTGAAGACAAAGTGTCTAGTGTAATACTTTTTATTTCTAATCTTTTCGCACTTTTTATTTGGTTTCGTATTAATGACTTTAATAACTACATGCTTATGTTGAAGGTGATCTTTCTTTATCGTTTGTCCGTGGTGTCTTGAAATTATTTTACTGTCTATATAAAATACAAGATTTTCACCATTCATATCTCCACGGTCTATATGGAGGTATGTTGGCTACCTAGTCGGGGGTTAAGGGAACGGTTTGGTAAAGGTCTTGCCATTGTTCAGCGTTTAGAGGTCCTGCAATGGACCTGGGTTAAATTTAGTAGGACCTCCTTCAATACTTAACGGTATTGGATGGCGGGGGTCCAAACTCTTTGATCCCCTCATAAGTTAACTACTATTAATACTATAACCTGGCTATTTAGGACTGTATCCCTGCTGACTCAGACTACTTAGTCGAGGGTAACGTCATATTCAAAAGAGGGGCCTACCATAATTTGCATTAATAACTTAATTAATTATCTTCCAATAATCCACCCTTTTAGGATTGTATCATTGCTGACTCAAACTACTGGGGTGAGGGTAACGTCACCTTCAAAAGAGGGGCCTACTACAATAACTAAGATAATCTCTTAAAATAGTGCAAAAGTGCGGAAATAATCAAAGGTTACACTAGATACGAGTCGGAAGCAAGTGATTCATCTTGTCTATCTGTTTTTTTTCTTTTTATTTTTATTTTCAGCATTTTAGTTAGTTTTTATTTTTCTTAGTTTAAAATATTTTTCTAACACTTCTTTTTGTTTTGATTAGACGTTGAGGATAAACCGGTACTAAAAGCTCTTGTGTCCTTGGACGACCGCGGTATCTTACCAACACTATACTACGCTCACGATGGGTGCACTTGCCCATATGTGTGTCTAGTGTTAGTAAATATCGTGTTTTATAAATTTAAAACTTGACTAAAAAGTGTTAAAGGGGCTTAAAATATACACCTAATATATATAACACTCGACAACGCATCAAGTTTTTGGCGTCGCTGCTGGGGACACAAGGATTTTAAGAAAGTTAGGAATCAACGGCCTAATCGTTTTTCTTATTTTTCATTTTTTTTAGGATTTTTCTTAATTTTTCAGCTTCTACAGAACTCAGCACGGGCCGTGCCCGCCGCTGAACACGCCCCGTGCCCAATCATTGGAACTGGCAATCCTGTTTTAAGTCAGACAGTAGGCTGAACACGGGGCCGTGCCCACTCAACACGCCCCCGTGCCCAAGTTTCAGTTACTGAAAACTGAACCGTAAGATCCCGACGGTTGGTAATTTCTGACACAAACATGAGTGATACTGATACTTTTTACTTCCGGCACTCTTATGGTACTATGTAGTGTCAATTATGTGGTGGTAACCATGAAGAATTAGAATGTTTTTTTCTAAATTATAAATCCCACTATATAGACCCATCATTTCCTGGTATCCTTAAGAGGGGCGAAAGTAAAAATAATCCTTATCTCTCCCTCGAATGCGCCCAACCAGATATTCTAGGAGAAATGTTTCTTGATGAATTATTTCAACTAGAAGATCTAATTATTAATTGGTTGAGAGAACTTAGGAAAGATTACAATAATCTTTTCCAAGACGATAGCCAAGAAGAAGGGTTGGAACCGCATTCAAACAACTTCATTGTTTCCAATGATACTTCTAACTCTAGTGAGGACTTGAGCGATAGTCGTCCATGTGTAGATTGTGTCGTGAAGGACTCCCCATCAACTTCGTTTGATGCATACATAGACCTGAGCGATTCGACATACACCTTCTTTAACGAGAGCCCGGGAAAGGGTTGGACTTGTCCACCTACATATATAGACCTGAGCGATTCGACATACACCTTCTTTAACGAGAGCCTGGGAAAGGGTTGGACTTGTCCACCTACATATAGCATAGGAATCACCCTCACCGACAACCTCTTGCGTTCTCGTCTTAATCTAGAACAATTAAGGTATCTTAGGCACTTTGGGGTTGTTCCATCCAGTAAGGAACCACCCGATCCGGAAAAGTTCCTTAAAAATTAGACGCACTTCATAAAAACAGCCTTCCGACACGGGGCCGTGTCCAGGTCAACACGCCCTCGTGTCCACCAAAAGATTCCCTTCTTACTTTTGTCAGAATACGGACAAAATGTGTCAGGATCTTGCCTGCACACGGGGCCGTGTCCAACCGACACGAGGCCGTGTCCAGCACGCTGTCGTTTTCTATAAATGCAGCCAAGAACCCTGCACATTTGGACCATCCAGGGACAGAGATTTGAAAGGATTTTCTGACTTACCATCCTAGGTATGTTCTAAAAGAAGGTTCTTACAAGCATCTTGTCCTTTCCTCTTTTATCTATTGCCTCCTTCTTGATCTTTCTTGCACCAAGAACTCCATTAAAGCTTGATTTCAAGCTTTGTTGTGATGTTTATTGAATTTTTGTTCAAGGAATCTTGTTAAAAATAAGTTACACAACATTGTTTTAAGTTATTTCTGCTCAAAAAGCTTCATAAGTCAAGAAAATAATTTGAAACCCCAAGATTCCTTGTTCTAAAAAATCTGCAGAAAGTTGAACACGGGGCCGTGCTCATTGAGAACGGGGCCGTGCCCGTGGCACTGTTTCATTAAAACGAACTGTTTTTGGTTTGTTTTCGTAGAATGTCTAGCCAAAACAGCGGAACCTCTTCTGCACACTCAAGGAACAGTCGACGAGAAAGGAGGCCATCGATTGAAGCGACTCTCGTAAGATACGTAATGGCGCTACGTGAAGCACTTGACGAGATGACTTCAGTGGAGGAGGTCCTCATTGACCGTATAAACTATCTCTCGGTGGGGTTGGAAAACAGTTTCCAGGAAATAAACCTCTTGCACCAGAGGTTAAACATTCTGGTAACACCTCCTGTGGAACCAATCCTCCCTCAAGAGGATTGGAACCTCGCACTTGGAATCCAAAATCCTACCGGTTGGGACGACATTCCGGCGGAGCCTCCTCTTGAAGAACTCCAAGAAATTCCGGTGGAAGTTACACCTCCTCAACCCAATGCTCATGAGCCCACTTTTCTTCTCCCTAGGGAGATCGAAGAGTGGCTCGCCGATGTATGAGGAGCCCATACCCGGAGGAAGAAGTTGTCAAGCCACTTTTAACCGAGAGATCTATCTTTTCGGAAATTTTGCTAGTAGAATAAATAGTAGGCTAGAAACTTCTTGGATTGGATTTCTTGTGTTTCTTTGACCTAACTAGCTAATATTTTATTTTTTAGGACTATTATGTAATTCTCTCTATGATTAATGAATGATGGTTTTAAGTTAATTTGGTGTTTTGGATGGTGTTGAAATGAATAAAACACACTTGAGATGACAAAGGATGCAAGGGAAACTTGAACCAGCACTCCATGCAGGAAAACAGAACCGTCCGACAAATTTCTTCGTTTACAGTAAGCTCGGCACGGGCCGTGTCCACCCAACACGGCCCCGTGCTGCACAGTCTGCAGAAAAAGACCGAGTTCAGGTAACTGGACACGGGCCGTGTTCACCCAACACGCCCCCGTGTCTAGGCTTCTGTTTCTCTTGTTTTAATTTTGTTACTGGCACTTGAACACGGGGCCGTGCCCGGATAACACGGGGCCGTGTTCAGCGCCCAGTAACATAAAAATTTTTGCTTTTTCACACCTTTCACACATTCAATCAACCTAAAAAACTTATTTTTGGGACACATTGAGGACAATGTGTAATTTAAGTGTGGGGGGGATGCTAAAACCTTGAATCTTGCAAGTCCTAAATACAAGCCTTACACAAAACTCTATTGGAACCGCTAGTCACCCCAAATTTTTTTCAAAAATTTTCATTTTTTTTACTTGTCTAGGTTTAACTCGGGAAATTCAAGTTCTCAAAAAGGTTATAATTTTACGAATTTACAACCGATAGCGTCGTGATAAAAAGAACCAACATAAGAAAATTATGAAAAGGCATGACAAGCTTAGTTAAAATTTGATTATATATACTTGATCACATAAAAACCCATTCCCACAAAAGTGAGTTTTGAGCCTTTATTGAGCATACAATTACATATCATTAGAACTAAATACTCATTTTTCGTTTCTTGTGTGAATAGCCGCTTGGTTCTTACGACTCTAGAACTTGCCATGACGATACATTCCCGGTCCTTACCAACTTAAACCCGAGTAAGTAAATGATGGAGGCATTAGGACTAACCTTTTTTATTTCTACACCATTATTTTTCTTTTTTTTTTTACCACCTACCCAAAATCCCCCTAGTTAGCCCCTTTGAGCCTAAACATTTTCATTTCATAACCCAAACCAAACACCCTTTTAACCACCAAAACCTTTTTATTTTTAACCCTTTGTTTTAGTAACAAGTTCAGTTCTTCGTATGACTATTCAAAAAAAAAATATTTTTGTTGATGATGAAGCAAAAGAAAATAAACAAACAAGTTCATCAAAAATAACTTTGTTTGAATAATAGCTTCATCAAAATAAAAGTTACAAAAATAGAAAGTCTTACGAAAACCGACACTTGTTACGCTTTTTAGCCCTTTTTCTACTAACCACTAACCACCAACCCAACCACCTACCTTTAACCCAAGCCTAACCCTTCACCCACAAAGTCCTCTTGATATTTACAAAGGTATATAAGTTAAAAAGGAGGAGGATTGATTGCTTAGCAAGCCTATGGTAGGAGTAAGTTCCATGCCGCTCTCGAGTGATCCACAAAAATACATTTTCGGCCGAGTGTTGAGTGATCCCCGTGAGGTATGTGAACTTGTATATAAATAGAATTTTACAAAGGCATGTTATGCCCTAATCAGTAATTTATCTTATGAAAAGTTTTAAATAAATCATGACGAATAGGATTGTAAATAAATAAAAATAAAACTAAATAAAGAATCTTGGAAATCCCGACACTCTATGACAAGCCCAAAACCTTCTTTTCTACCCATTCCATTTGGGAGTGTAATAGCCACATATTAAAGAGTTTTGCTTGAGGACAAGCAAAGATTCAACTGTGGGGGTATTTGATGTGTTTAAAATGCAACATATAAATTTAATCAATTGTGCCATAAAACTAACCCTTTTTAGTACTAATGTTGGAAAAAGTGTGCTTTTGTCTTCCTTTTGTATTTTCAGGATTAAATGAGCTCAAATTAACAAAAGAAGCAAAAAGACATCAATATCTAACATAAATACAAGAAAAGGAACAAGACGTGACATGGCCGACCCCACGACAGCATCTTCCCAAGCAAAACAAGACATCAGAAGACTGAACACGCCCCGTGCTCAGCCAGCACGGGGGCGTGCCCAAGTGTCAGCAGAAAAGACAAAGTGGTAGAAGCTTCTATTGCCCACCACGGGGCCGTGCTCAGCGGAAACGGGGCCGTGGTCAACTATAAGATTCGCACAATTCAGGCAAATCTTCATAGTACAAAGATTCTTCTGCACACGGGGTCGTGCTCAGCGGACACGGGGGCGTGGTCAACTAATAAGACAAAGCTGCATTAAATGAAGAAAGAGAGGATGTGGACACGGGGCCGTGCCCACTGGACACGGGGCCGTGCCCGAGCTTCTGTTCAGCCTATAAATAGGAGTGCTTGGCTCAAGCTCAAACCATCCCTTGGCACACCACCTCTCTCACACTTCACCCACCACCCACCACCACCATAACACCATCATCCACCACCATCATCCATTGTCCATCATAGAATCTGTGAGTCGTCTCGGGATCCAAGATTGATCGTAAGAGTTCTTGACAATCAAGGCCATGTTTGGCTAAGTCTCTTACATCACTTGGTGAAGACAAAGTGTCTAGTGTAATACTTTTTATTTCTAATCTTTTCGCACTTTTTATTTGGTTTCGTATTAATGACTTTAATAACTAGTTGCTTATGTTGAAGGCGATCTTTCTTTATCGTTTGTCCGTGGTGTCTTGAAATTATTTTACTGTCTATATAAAATAAAAGATTTTCACCATTCATATCTCCACGGTCTATATGGAGGTATGTTGGCTACCTGGTCGGGGGTTAAGGGAACGGTTTGGTAAAGGTCTTGCCATTGTTCAGCGTTTAGAGGTCCTGCAATGGACCTGGGTTAAATTTAGTAGGACCTGGGTTAAATTTAGTAGGACCTCCTTCAATACTTAACGGTATTGGATGGCGGGGGTCCAAACTCTTTGATCCCCTCATAAGTTAACTACTATTAATACTATAACCCGGCTATTTAGGACTGTATCCCTGCTGACTCAGACTACTTAGTCGAGGGTAACGTCACATTCAAAAGAGGGGCCTACCATAATTTGCATTAATAACTTAATTAATTATCTTCCAATAATCCACCCTTTTAGGATTGTATCATTGCTGACTCAAACTACTGGGGTGAGGGTAACGTCACCTTCAAAAGAGGGGCCTACTACAATAACTAAGATAATCTCTTAAAATAGTGCAAAAGTGCGGAAATAATCAAAGGTTACACTAGATACGAGTCGGAACCAAGTGATTCATCTTGTCTATCTGTTTTTTTTTCTTTTTATTTTTATTTTCAGCATTTTAGTTAGTTTTTATTTTTCTTAGTTTAAAATATTTTTCTAAAACTTCTTTTTGTTTTGATTAGACGTTGAGGATAAGCCGGTACTAAAAGCTCTTGTGTCCTTGGACGACCTCGGTATCTTACCAACACTATACTACGCTCACGATGGGTGCACTTGCCCATATGTGTGTCTAGTGTTAGTAAATATCGTGTTTTATAAATTTAAAACTTGACTAAAAAGTGTTAAAGGGGCTTAAAATATACACCTAATATATATAACACTCGACAACGCATCACCGACCCTATTTATGCTCACCCCTAACCAAAACCCATTAAATGAAGCAACTTGGGTGATATTTTTAGTGTAAACAAACATGTGTTACGAATTAAAAAATTGTAATTGAAATATGTTTGAAGTAATTTAAAATTTAGTAACAATTTCAATTTAGTTAATGAATCAATTGTTTATTTTATTTTGATTAATGAATCAATTTAGTTATGTTTGAGTTGTGATTTTTTTCGGCCAAGGGAACTTTCATTGTGTCTTGTTCTTAGGTCTTTTTGGTTAGAGGTTTTGAGTGCCTTTGTTCCGACTTAATCGATGATAAAGTTTGGTGGATTCAGATTTGAACAAAATAATCTGTATGAAAAGTATTTGAGTAAACTATTCGCACTTGATGTACATGATACATTATAAATTCATAGCAACATATTATACAAACCAAATAAGCCTAATGCGATAATAAAAAACCCAAATTTCAGCGGTTTTGTAAAAGAACTAACACAAAAGGAGATGAAAGAAACATATACGGGTTAGAAATCTAGTTTTGCATTTATTCCGTATTCAATCGCTGATTAGAAATGTGAAGAAAGACACGTGAAATCGATCGGGATGATACAAAAGAAATCGAATGCTTCGATTATGTAGGAAAAATGCGAAATCAATGAACCCCTATTCTTCTTTGTGTTCTAGTGTAATCTAAAAAATAACCATGTCAGTCAGAATTGAAACAATAAAAGAAGTATATGATTAATTTATTACTTGAATCATGAAGATCCCAATCAATATTGATCAAATGGAAAGCGCCTATCGCTTCGAATTAACCCGTGTTTTGAAAGGTTTCAAATTCAAACCATTAAGATCAAGATTTGCAGATAATATTCAACAACAATTGAAGGTTTAATTGTTTGTTCCCATCCCAAGACAAAGAAAGGAATGGTTATCTCTGGGTAATTTCTTTTTGAACAAATCAAAACCACTTGGAACCGGTGGAATTTAAATAACTTTTGTGAATAGATGCAAAGGGACGTAATGCTTGGAACCGGTGGATTTTCCGGTGTTACTAACACATGTTAAAATCAATAGACAGGGGCATATAATGAAAGGTTGTGAGTTTTAAACAAAAGGCACATGACTCAAGTTAAAGGGGTGGGAAATAATTATTGGTGACCTTTGTTACTTTTTGTAGTTATATGAAAAGGCATGTGTATGTCATGACACCCTAAGTTACTAATTGTATAATAGTATAATTAACTTTATTGAACTTTAAGGGACGTATGTCATATGATACCTCTATTAAAATTTAGGGTTGAAATGTAAATCATTTATAGAAAAAAATTATTATTAAACTTCCGTGTAATAAATATATTAAAAATCACGGGTACATGTAAATCGTTTATAAAATAATATTATAGCTCAGAGTTCGTTTAATAACTTTATTAACATTTAGAGTTAGAAATGTAAAATAGTTAAAAAACAATAATACAAAGTTAGAAATGTGAATTAATTAATTAAAAAACAATTATATTGTAGCTCTATAATTATAAATTAAAGTCAAAATAGACCAAATAAATATTAACTAGTGTTCACAATCTGCTTTGTTTGGTATATAGAATATCATTTCTTTGGGAAAAATATGTTTTACAAAATGTTTTAAATATTGTAATTGCAAAGCTAATGAGGGATGTCATTATGTGATTCTTAAATGATATGTGACACACTTTCAAATTTGTGCTGATCGTTTTTTTAAATGTTTCGATTCGGAACATGTTGCAATCCATTTCGCACGACGTCGTGCACAAGGTGTTTGGAGCCCGTAATGTCTCCATGCTCCTGTTAAATAAGCGGCTGGATGCGGTGGTGATCATATGTTATGAGGCTCAGACCAGGCTTCGAGACCCTCTCTATGGATGTGTTGTTGCTCATCTCTTTGACCTTCTTCAACATGTTCAATTCATCCTATTCTTCAATTCAACTACTGCACTTATAGTTTTTATTTAATTTCCATATATTTGATTGATGATATAATATTTATGCTTCACTTCTAGAAAAAATAATATTTATGCTTCACTTCTAGAAAATAAGTGCACAAAACTATTTTTAATTAAACCTGATACTTATATGATTTTAGTGGTTGTTTGGCAACTTCTGAATGGGTAATTGCTGAACCCAGTAAGAGGTCTGAACCATTAAGTGTTGAATCAGTAAGAGGTCTGAACCATTAAGAGCTAATATCATGCTTAACCATTCATAGGCAAATGTCTGACCAATTCAGATAAGAGCTCATAACCACTCAGACTCAGTATAATGCTTAACCATTCAGATGCAAATGTCTTAATCATTCAGACATCTGCTCGCGACGGTCTAAACAATTAAGTGCTGAATTAGTGGCCATTGATTTACACACCTATATGGCTAGGATTTCATCATCAAATCGTAAAATACACTAGTGTATTTCATCATCCAATCCTGGCCATTGATTTACACACGTGTATGCAGGGGCGGATATGCCATATAAGAAAGGGTAACCCCCGCCACCCCTTGACGCTCCGACGATAGTGTAAGTTTAGTGTAAATTTTGGAAAAGTTAGACGTTTTTTCGATTTCGTTACCCCTTTTTTTAAACGTTGCCCCTATAATGGTTTTCAAGATCCGCCACTGCGTGTATGGACAAGATTAATTCGCTCAGTTCGCAAATACACTAGTGTTTACTCTTGAACCTAATCCACATACCGTATTAGATAAACGTTTTTCCTTTTTATTGGAAAATAAGCCGACTCAATAAGCTTTGATACGTTAGTTTGTCACATGATAACATCGCCAATGATTATATATGTTTTTTTTTGTTTTTTTTGTTTTCCTTTTTTAGTTTCACAAATAATCACAAATAGAGTTTAAATATGGGCTAAAAACATGATGGCCAATTTAAATTTAAATTCTTCAACATTAGAGGCGTCGTGATCTTAGCTTATCACCACGGTTCGTGCCACCAGGGTTAGCTAGGGAGAGCTCAAGTAATAGAGTACAAAAATACTGTTTGATTGCATCGGCTGCAATACACCCATCCACGAGATTATAGTTATAGTTATTATTAATTGATTTATGATTTATAATTAAGTTTTTTTTGTTATATGAATATTAGAGTTATTATTAATGCCCTTTTTAGTTATGTAATGGGATTGTATTTGTTCTTCGCAGCTTAGGAGCAAGTGAAAAGTGAGCTAGAATATGCTCCAAAGCTAATTGGATGAAGAAAGGTTGTCACTTTTTTTTAAGAGTAATTTGTAAGATTTTAGGTTTGGTCTTTTAGTTTGTTTAGGAGCCGAGTGCTTCATCACTGAATCGTGTGTTTGTGTGTGTATATATATGTAATATACGTCGTTAAACTCGGAAGTGTTTATTTTCGGCTATATTTTTTGGGTTGTTTGATAGGCGTGTCTCAGGCTAAAACTTAGTTTTGATGAAGACTAAAGTTTATTCCAGATTTAAAAAAAAGTATAAAAGTAAGTGATGATACACAGATTCCTACATATTCCTACATATTAAAGTGTATCACCTTTGAGTAACAAAAAGAAAAACTAAATACAATGGATTTATCGTGTATTAACAATCCATGCTTTCCAAAAAACTTAAATCTTGAACAAATTAAACATGAATTGATCATAGTATCCCCAAGACCAAAGTTACAATTAGAGAGTGCGCTATACCATCCATCTCCTATTTTTAGCAAACTCTTTTACTTTAACCCTTCCCTTCCACTCAAAACGTTTTTTTCTCTCAAGATGTTCATCTTCCTCAACCTTGATGTTGTGTAGTTAACGTATTTAGGGGCTGTTTGGTAGCCTCTGAATGGTCATTAAGAGGCTACCTCTTAATGGAACCATTAAGAATTTTACCAATGAGAAGGTAGAAGAATGTGACATGTGATGATTTACCATTCAGAGGTTACCTCTTAACCATTCAGACTTGAGGTTACCTCTTATTCATTCAGAGGTTTTAAGCCACTAAGAGGTAACATCTGAATGGTCATTAAGAGGCTACCAAACAGCCCCTTACTCTTTCCCCCATAATCATTCTCTCTAAAAGCCTTGTCATTCTCACTTCCTTCTCTCATCCCGCACCCTTTTTCTTCTAGCAAATACAGTCTAACCATGGTTTAAACTTTAAACAAAGCAAAACTTAAGTATTGGTAAAGTTGTGTTTTATTTTATTATTTAGTAAACATTTGAAGAAGGAAATTATATTATATTTTTATAAAAACAAGAAAACTAATTTGTAAAAAAAATATATATATATATTTTTTTTAAATTTGGTTAAAAAAAGTTGATAAAAATGTGGTATAACATCATCATTCAATTCAATCCAAAGAGTCGAAAAGAAACCTGTGGTGAGGTGCATCTTAGGTGACTGACCATGGCTGCAGCTCTCAGCTTTGCTCACCACATCCTCCTCTCCAAACCCTCCTTCTTCTTCTTCTTCACCAAAACCCTAAACAAAACCAATCATGGCTTCACCACCTTCGTCTCCGTCTCTTCACCTTTCATCCGCAGACACAAATCCACACAACCAATAGCTGCTTCACTTCTTGAACTCGGTGGAGTTCAAATCTCCAAACAAGGTATTTTTAATTTCAATTTTCTGATAAATAGCTCGCTGGATTGGATTGTAACTTATTTGCCCTTTTCTTTTGATTGCTTCAAGAAATTTATGGTGGAGATTTCATTAGGAATAAATTAGGCTTTTTGAGATTGATTCTATGCTTATTTCAGTCTTAATTAGGGTTTTATTTTGTTCATTTTTACTCATAGCTGAAATGAAATGAACACAGGAGGAAATGTTTGCATTGGTTCTTATTGAGTCTCCTTTTAACTGTCAAGTTATAAACATATGCATACGCATATACATTTTTTTTAACAAAGTACCTCATAAAACTAAACACCAGTAACTTCGATGTGATCCGGGTTGATTACCCGATATACATCATCCTCCGGGTCTTCGGAAAAAAAAGTTTGTCCTCAAACTTAAAAACAACAGATCACCCGGATCGAAGGGGATATCTTGTCGTTTCCCGTGTGTTCTCGTTCATTTTAAAGATTTGTCTTTGGACGTCTCACATAAGTCTACGATGCTCGCGCTCTTGTTTATTCCATGAGCTGCAAAAACTCTTTTCAACCCTTTAACATCTTCACGAAGTAGCTGAGTTTCTAATTTGAAATTAAAGTGAAGCTTGCTTGGTTGGTAAGGAGAAACAACAAGTTGCCTTTCCACCCCTGTATATTGGACAACAGAATCAATAATATTCCTTTCTTCTTGAAGTTTGTTTATAGCTGAATGAATTAGAATGGTAAGCTGCTCGTCAAATTTTTTGAAATCATTAATAACAATCTCTGATTTGGCTTCCTCTTCTTGATCGTAAGTTCCGCAAAGGCCCTTGTGCACGAACGCACACTCTTCTTCGTCGGGTTCGGTTCCGTCTTCATCAAATCATCATCATCATCATCATACTCAGTAAATCCCACCAATAGCAAAGCTAAGGTAGGGTCTGAGGAGGGTAGATGTAGACAACCTTACCTCAACTCGTAGGAATAGAGAGGTTGCTTCCAGTGAGACCCCCGGCTCGATTGTAGTTTTGTATCAAGCCTTGGACCTAAGACACATAACACTCAAACAATCGGGACAGAGACTGATTGGTGCATGTACCCCGTGTCTTTCAGCTATCAACATCACCACATGATGCATGATTAACCATCCGCCGCTTTTAACGTTATTTTCACGAAATTAGTAAAATAACGTTAAAGTTAGTACAATTTCACTTTTGCCCCCCGAGCGCCCACACATATATACTTTATATGTGCACACCACAAGCAGGGCATTAAATATGGGTTCTTTTTCTTGATCATCCTCATCTTCCTTTAACTCATGTTCACTCCATCGATTCTCAAACTTGTCAGTTTCGATAGCCACCTTTGGGATGTAGAATTGTAGAAAAACTTCTGAGTGTTTTTTTTTTTTGGCCATAATAGTAGGATTGGGAAAACAAGGAGGGTGGAATTTAGGTGTATGAGTGGGGTTAGTCTTGAGTTTGGGAGGTTGTCTCATGAACGGAGCAGTACTCTTGAACAATCGTGTAGGAATGGCTTTCCGATAATTGGGGTGAGGAGGTGTAACACGATCACCCCGTTGCCCTCGGATCGTAAGCGTTAGCTCTTGAATTTGATGCTGCATAAATTTCAAGTCTGGTTCCAAATCACGTGTCTTTTGAGAACATTGGCGGGGGGTCATGGAAGGGGTAGCAACGGTTGTTTGACCCTTTAAGTTTGCATGGTAATTAAGGACATACCTTCGGTGTTCTCGTTTTGCTTTCACAGCTTTGCACTTAGCCCGTTCATTCCCATGGATCACATGCCTGAGATGCTTTATTTGATCTTGCAGTTCCTTGATTTTCTGTTCCACCGAACTCTTCTCATATGCCATCGATAAAACAATATTTTTTTTCTTTTTTAAAATGGGTAGAAGAAGTAAGAGTTGAAACGAATCGCTTCGACTAGGAATCGGTTCGGTAACGGCTATGAAATTAAAAATCTAAATAAAACGGATAGATCTAACGGTCTCTTGTGATACAGAAAGTAGAAACACCACACAAGAAAACAATTAGGGCAAAACTAAACGAGCATCAAGATACAAATACACCACTTGACTCTAATCTAGGCTCCTAGAACACCATTCAAACATGCCAAGTTTGAACTAGCAAGGAATAATATTAACTCAACTCATAATCCAATGAGTAAAATTAACATAGATATTTTCACAAAAACAAAACGCAATGCATACAAGAATAACTGCAACAACTTAAACATGGGAACATGGGTGCACGTGTATAGGATTCAAACTTGCTCCAATTATACTCCAAATTGTTTCGGATTTGCCGATGCGGAATTAATTGTCAAACAATCTATCTTGCATGGAACGGAACACACCCAATTTACCATAATGCCCTTGTATGGGTCTAGTTGAACAACTGAAGCACCAGTAACTTCGTTGTGATCCGGGTTGATTACCCGCTAAGTGACCCGATATACATCAGTTTTGGTGCTTGTTATATGATGTAATGAGAACTGAATTTACATCAGTACAAAGTTTATAAGTAGGTTGGGTACTTTCAGAAGTCAAACAGGTTTGATTTTTTTCTAAACGTTAAGTTTCATATCCTTTTATTATACCATACCAACTTTTGGTGAATATTTTATTATCAACTCAACTGTTAGCTAGTCTTTTGATTTCGTGTTCTGATATAGTCTCTATCGGTAATTTTGTGATACAGATGTGGTTAAGGATGAACCGACAAATAATGTCCCAGATCTAATATTCACTAAACTAGGATTACAGCTTCATAGGAGAGACAATCATCCCCTTGGGATCCTCAAGAATGCCATATATGAGTATTTTGACTCCAACTATAACTCTCAGTTTCTTAAGTTTGATGATTTGTGCCCAATTGTTACTACCAAACAGGTAACCCCCTTTAAATCCGTAAATTACTACAAAGAAAATACCTTTTGATTATTATTTATTTATACATTTGTATGTCTCCGGTTAACAATTTTATATCCTTTATGCATGCAGAACTTTGATGATGTGTTGGTACCTGCTGATCATGTGAGCAGGAGTTACAATGATACATACTACATTGATGCAGAAACCGTGCTGAGGTGTCACACTAGTGCACATCAGGCTGAGTTATTAAGAAAAGGGTATACCAATTTTCTTGTTACCGGCGACGTTTATCGAAGAGACTCCATTGATTCAACTCATTATCCTGTATTCCATCAGGTATCTGTTTTTTTTTCCCAAAGCAACGATAATTCTATAATATATTACAGTTAACTAAGGGGGTGTATAGGTAAAAATGATGATGTATATTATTATCTAATAATTTAAGGTCCATATCCGAGGTGGCAATTTCAGTTTATTAACTTATGCATTGATTAAATCCTATTATAGTTTATTTTCTTAACAGTCAAACCAGTAAAACAAAAAAAATAGCTTAAAATAAAACAGGTTAAATGGGTCGAGCCGGTCTAAATTATTGAAGATCACCTAGTGGATTTTAACCTATAATACTCTTAAATCTTTTTATACAGGATATTAGATTGTTT